>JACGDI010003803.1:622508-634988 GCA_014898725.1 Jacaranda copaia | reverse complement strand
CTTGGTACCCCATTTTTAAAGAAAATATTTTCTATTAAAAATATTAATGACAATGGTTTTATCAAAACTTTTGAAGAAAAAGAAATAAACTTTCAATTTATAACTGAACCTCTTACTAGAGTTCATCAAATTCATGATTTGTTAATAGCAAAAAATTATCAAATAAAATTTCTTAAAAAAGAAAATAAATATTTTAACTATTGAAGAAAAACTTCAAAATCCTAAATTACATGAAAAAATTAAACAATAAATCACCAATTTTCTTTAGAAATTTGAAGTGGATCATACTCATCAAAATATCCCTTGCTTGAGAAGAATCTTCTTCACAAAATTTTGTAATAAAATGCTTTTGAAAGAGAAGGAGACAGGAGTATATCATGGACAAGAAATGCTGGATCAAATCCAAGAGAAAATTTTAGGATATCAAGAGTAGATGAAGACAAAGCAAAGGAATCTCTTTGTCCTTTCCAACATATTTTAAGAAATATGCAAATAAAGAAAGGCGTTATCTCCAAAGAAGAAATGGTGGAGTCATATATTGAAGAGATGAAAAAGGATTTAATAAAAAATCTTGATGTTGAGATGGAAAATAAATCAAATTCTTCAATGGTAACCTCTTCAAAAGGAGAAAATCAATATAATTGTCTTGCCAAAGAATCTCAAGATTCTTATGCAAATAAGGATCCATCCACTGAAGATATTTTTGAGAGTTTAAAAGAAACTCTTAAAGATAATATCAAGAAAAAATCTGAAGAATCCACCAACAGACTGGAATGACTTGACAACTGTAATTTACTATAGACTTTTATAAAGTTACTTTTGTAATAGTACTATTCGGATGCAAAAATTTGCAAAATTTGTTTTTACTCTTGTTGTTAGGTCCAGCACAAGTGTCTATAGAGGGCCTCTTTATTAGTTTTAGGTAGAACCCCTAGAACCAATATAGTCTCCCTACCCCAAAAAATTCTTTGTAAATTTCAATCATTGTAATATATTAAAGACTTGAAGTTTTGAAGTTTTCAAAAGTTTTACAGGTACTTTTAAATTTTTTGTATTAAATTCATATTTCTAGTTTTTATTTGTTAATTAGCTTGAATGTCAGGCTAATTTAATTATGTATTAGGCTACATAATCATTTACACAAATTAGGTATAATGATTCTCATATTCTAAGGATAAGTGTCTAGAAATGTTTGGAAGGATATAAGGCTAAGAGGCTTTCATAATCTAAATAGACGTTTAGTTATGAACTTTGGTCTGTGCCTTTGTTTTGCCTATTGTTGTCGAGAAAGGCATTTAGGGCTTTGTTGTGGCTTGGCTAAGTTCATGATTAGGCTTAAAAGTTTATGATTCTGAGTAAAACACCGCCTACATGGCTCGTTCTATTCCTTGTCTTTGTCCTTGAATTTTAGGCACTTTCCTGATCCCGCGTCCAAATGGTATCAGAGCCATAGTGCTTGAGGAGTGTATTGGTTTATGAAAGTCCAACACAGATCTATCCTAATGAACATAATAAAGGGAAAAGATATTGTTAAAAACAGTATGAGTGAAGAATATGATATTCCTCATAATATTGATTTGCTTAATAAGTGGACAATTCCTAGAGTTGAACCTAAAGTAATATATAGGTTAGGTACTTGAGAAAAACTTGGCTTGAAACAAGCAATGAAAACTATTGAAAAATATATAATATTAGATGGTGATGAAAAAACCATCAAATTGTTAAATAAATCTAATATAGATCATTATAAAGAAAATTATAGATTAATTCATATAGGACTTGTGCAAATTGCATTTAAACCTTTAACTTTGGAAAATCTACTTGAAAGTTTTATAACTGCTTTACGAGATGCTCGTAATCTTAATTGAAAAAGGTATTTAATGGGTATAATATAATACAGTCTAGCTCATGGCCTTGTTTATTTTGATGTCTATCCTAATTTTCAATTATCTTTAACTGATGTTAATATACTTGATCATTTTACTCTAAATGTTAAAACACATGGTTATACATATATTCTTCAAACAGAAGTTATATGTATCTATTATCGAATTTATTTTAAGCCACTTCATACATTAAATCCACAATGTAAAAGGGTTAACTAACCTAATAATGAAATAATTTTAATAGAAACTAATTTTAGTAAATCTAATATTACTACAGGAAGACCTACAAAATGGGATGAAATTACTTTTCCAAAAAATTGGATAATAGAAAAAGCTATTCCACCACAACCAATAATAAATCCAAATGTTACAAATATAATACAAACCCCTGATGGTACTATACAAATACAGTTTGAAGAAAATAGATGACTAATGGAATCTTCTTCCAAATCTAAAATATCTAGATCTCATTCAAATACATCTTTGTATTCTTATATTTCACTTTTTGATGATTTGATCTCCCTTCTAGATCTTCTACTTCAAAAATTAGAGAAACTTCTTCAAATGAATATGAAGATCAACAAAATAAAGCAAATGAATTAAGAATTCCAAAATATAATATTGTTAAAGGAATATATAATACTCAAGAACCGAAAATAACCAAATCAAAAATTAATTTTTTGGTTTAATGGATTTCGCACAAAAAATTGATTTTAAACTTGGATCTCCTACCTAGCAACTTATTAGAAAAGAATTTGATTTACCCAGATGGGAACCATTTAGGAAATGGTTATTTGAAAATTTCACATCAGAAGACAAGAAAAAATTCCAAGATGAATTTTATTCTTTTGCTTCAAAAGAAAAAAAAAATATTCCTTTTATCCCATGGTTTATAACCAATTATGTTGAAAATTATATTTCCGTTATATAAAGAAATTATAAATTGAGTGGTCCACAAGTTTTAAAAGCTACCTATCCACCTCAACAACTTTTTCAAATTGAAGTTAATGATAAAATGTTATATTTTTTTGCATTTCAAAAACTTTTTTAAAATGAAACTCTTCAAATTACTACTACTCAAATTAATAATTTAATTAAACAACAAAATTATGCTAGTATTTATCTAAATGTGTTAGGAGAGCAAATTTCATCTCTAAATAATGGAGCAGAAGGATTATATTCTTTAGTTAATCAAGTTAAAAATTTAATAAGTACGACTAAGTCTAATCCAGGTCAATCTCAAGAAATAATAGCTACCGCTAGCATACAACCCACTTAGGAAATTCAAATTTTCAGATTAAAATCTATTAATAAATTAGAAAAATTACTTGATAATAAATTCAAAGAATTGAAAATTAATACTCTTAATAAAGAATTTGAAGAATGTATTAATAATAATGACAGTTATAAAAATTATATTAAAGAAGAAATTAATAAAATAGAGAAATACATTGATAAACCTACTATGAGAATATATTATTATCCTAGACCTACTCCACAAGATGTCCTTCATGAAGAACAAGAATTTATTATAACTAATGAAAGACAAATATATAATCTTGTCCATAGAATGCTTATGTATAGTAAAATTTCTAAAAATAATGGTAATAGTGATAGAGCTGTTGCTAATATAATTATTGCAAGCTTTACTGGCCAATTAAAAGGCTAGTGGGATAATTATCTTACTACTTCTAATAGGTTTGAAATGTTAAATACAATTAAAAATGAATCAGGACATAATGCTGAGAATGCTATTTATACTCTTGTTGTTAATGTTATATAACATTTTACTAGAAAATGGTCAGATAATAGTGAAAATATCATAACTTTACTTAATGGCTTAAAATGTCCTACTCTCACCTCATTTAGGTGTTATAAAGATACATTTTTATCAAGAGTTATGGAATTCCCTGAGTCTAATAGTTCTCACTGGAAGTCTAAATTTATAGATGAATTACCTTCTTTATTTGCTGAAAGAGCAAGAAAAAATCTTAGAAAATGAGGTACCAATATTGAATATGATAATTATACTTATGGGAAACTTATAGGTACTTGTATACAAGAAGGTTTATCCTTATGTAATGAGATTAAATTAAATTAATAAATTAAGCGTCATAATATCACATAAAGAAGACAATTAGGTCAATTTTTTGGTCAATTTAGTATGGAACAACCATCTACTAGCAAGCCTAATAGGCAAAAAAAAGAAAATAAATCATATAAAAAATATAATAATAAAAGAAAATATAAAAAAAGAGAAAAAAGAGAGAGAAGAAAGTAAGAAAGAATAGAAAAGAAAAATAAAGCCTATTTTAAATGTGGTAAAACAGGCCATTATGCTGATAAATGCAAAATAAAGAAAAAGATTAATAATCTTAATATTGACGATGAATTAAAGGATACTCTTTCCAAATTATTATTAAATTTTGAATCAAAAGACATTTCTAGTGATGATAGTTTAGATAATAATTCTAAAAAATCTTCACTATTTGAAGAATTAAAAGCATTAGAAAATGAAGATTATATTTCTAAAGAAGAATGTTGTGATTCATGTCAACAAGAAATCCTGTTCTAAACAAGAAAGTGATAGTGAAGAATTATATAAAATTCTTGCTCAATTCAAAGATTTAAATATTAATGTTTTAAATAATGAAAATATAATGGAACTTTTTAAATTTATAAAGGATCCAGAAGTAAGATCTAAAATTATAGATCAAATTGAAAATACTCCTAGTACTTCTTCTAATAATTATGATAAAAGTCAAGAAACTTATACTTCTCCTGAACCTTATACAATTGCTTAAGTTCAAAGAATTTTAAAACAAAGACAAAAAATTGAAACTCCTACTATGATTCAAGATTTAAATATTGAAATTAATAATTTAAAAAATGACATAGATAAACTTAAACAAGAAAATAAATTTCTTGATGAAAGAATCTCTATTCTAGAAAAAAATAGAAAAATGGTGACTTTTTATGATAAAAGTCTTGAAGAAATTATGAGGTTTACTAATAATAATAACTTCATTCATACTCATAATGATTATAATTTCTTTCATACTACCAATGATGATAACTTCTTGCATACTTTTGAGATGATTACATCTCAAAAATGGTTTATAAAAATTAATTTACTTATTGATAATAGATTTTAAAAAAGAATTAACTGTTTTAATTGATAGTGGAGCAGATTTAAATTGCATTCAATAGGGAATTATTCCTACCAAATATTTTCATAAAACTACTCATTCTCTTAGTTTTGCTAATGGTCAGAAATTAGATATTCAACATAAATTACCAAAAGCTTATATTATAATATTATTAATAATAATACAAATGCTAATAAATATTAAATTAATTTTATTATTATTAACATAATTAATCATAAGAATAATAATGTTACTATTATAAATTATCATAACTATATTATTAGTATTATTATTAATAATGTTATTGATAATACATTAACAATAATATTACTAACAAAAATTCAAATAAGCAAAGCTTATTCCAACAAGATAAAAAAAAAGGCCATGTTAGCTAAAAATTTGCCTACTATGCAAAAATTCCCAAATTCAACAAATTCTGGCACGCCATATCAGCATTTTCGGTCATTTTATGAAATTTTGGCAACTTTCGGACTAAATATGTAATTTTTTTAACTTATAGGACTAAATTTGAAATTATGTAACACATAGGAAAAAAATTGAAAGTCGGGAAATCTTACAGGACGAAAAAAATATTTTTTCCTATTGGATTATTTTAAAGTCAACATTGTGTACTTAAAGAATTAGTTTCATTAAAATTGTAGCGAGGTGAAGTATAACATTCGAGAAATCAAGTACATGAATCTAACAAATGAAGTATGCATAGGGCTGTTTTGAAGTATACTTTGTAAAATTGAAGAACTAATATATAATTGTTGTAATGAGATTAAATACAATTATGCAGAAAATCAAGTATAATGATCAAACAAATGAAATATAGATAGAGTTATTTTGAAATACACTTTATGCAATTGAATAATTATTTCCATTACAATTGTAGCAAGGTAAAGTACAATATATTGAAAATTAAGTATAAAGATTGAACAGACGAAGTGTATATAGAATTATTTTAAGTATAAAGATTGAACAAACGAAGTGTATATAGAATTATTTTGAAGTGTACTTTGTACAATTGAAAAATTAGTTATATTTAAAGTTTTAACAAGGTTAAGTACAATATTTTTGAGGCTATTAAATCAATTGCTCTAAATATTTATACAGGTGATAGGACAAATATGACTGTTATGTGCTCATTATATTTACAACTTTGAATGCATAAGAATACTTTATACTATTTCGAATGATCACTTAATTTGTTGAATGCTAATAATAATCTCTTAACTGCTTTAACATGTTTATATCTATATCTTACTAATATTGCACGCATTTTTAGAATTTTGGTTGTTTATTTTCAAAATAAATATGAGACAAAACTCATGTTCCATTAAAATAGCGAGGTGAAGTACAATATGTACAAAATCAAGTATATAAATTGAACAAACAAAGTATATATATATATATATATGGTTATTTTGTAGTACACTTTGTACAATTAAATAACTAATCTGTAATAGTTGTTGTAAGGTTAAGTACAAATATGTGAAAATGAAACACAATGATCGAACAAACAAATTATAAATAGGGTTATTTTGAAGTACACTTTGTATAATTAAAGAATTATTTTCATTAAAATTGTAGCGTGGTGAAGTACAATATATCGAAAATCAAGTATAAAGATTGAACAAATAAAGTATATATAATGTTGTTTTGAAGTATACTTTGTGCAATTGAAAAATTAGTTCCATTAAAGTTGTAACAAGGTGGAGTACAATATACAGGAAATCAAGTATATAAATAGAACAAACTAAGTATATATATTGTTATTTTGTAGTACACTTTGTGTAATTAAAAAATTGATCTATAATAGTTGTAGTGAGATTAAGTACAAATATACGAAAAATCAAGTACAATGATTGAATAGAAAAAATATAGATAGGATTATTTTGAAGTACACTTTGTGCAATTGAAAAATTATTTTCATTAAAATTATAGTGAGTGAAGTACAATATATTGAAAATCAAATACAAAGATTGAACAAATAAAGTATATATGGAGTTGTTTTGAAGTATACTTTGTACAATTAAAAAATTAGTGCTATCAAAGTTGTAGTGGGGTGAAGTATAATATATGAGAAATCAAGTATATAAATTGAATTGCGTTTATTTTGTACTACAATTGCTTATAAAATATACTTTACATAAATAGATTATATACTATCACTTATAGTAATGTGTATTGAAAGTTGAATGTTTTGGGCTATAATTCCTTGTAAAATGTACTTTACATAAATAAATTATATACTATCACTTATAATAATTGTATTGAAAGGTTGAATATTTTGTACTATAATTGCTTATAAATTGTACTTTTCATATATACTACTACTTATATTAATGTGTATTAAATGGTTGAATATTTTGTACTACAATTATTTGTAAAATGTACTTTACATAAATAGATTAATTACATACTCCCACTTATAATAATGTGTACTGAAATGTTGAATGTTTTGTACTATAATTACTTGTAGAATGTACTTATTATAAATAGATTATATACTTCTACTTATAGTAATGTGTACTAAAAAATTGAATATTTTGTATTACAATTTCTTGTAAAATGTACTTTACATAAATAGATTGTATACTACAATTTGTAGTAATTTGCATTGAAAAGTTGAATATTTTATACTAAAATTTCTTAAAAAATATACTTTAAATAAACAAATTATATATTACAATTTCTTGTAAAATGTACCAAAATGTTGAATATTTTTTATTACAATTGCTTGTAAAATGTACTTTACATAACATATTGTATACTATTGCTTTTAGATAATATTTACTAAATAGTTGAATGTTTAGTACTACAATTGCTTGTAAAATATACTTTAGATAAACATATTAATACTGTAATTCCTTGTAAAATGTACTAAAGGGTTGGATGTTTTGTACTTCAATTTTTTGTACAATGTATTTCACATAAACAAATTATATACTACTACAATTACAATACAATTGATATAGTCTAAAGTTCTTCAAAATATGTCTCATTCTTCATACCCACATCTCCGGCAAACACTCTTTTTGCTGATTTAGAAGAAAATACAAGATGGAGAGAATTATTTGGTAATAAACTAAGAAAATAAACTGAGAAGAATGAAAATAAACTAAGAAAAAACCTAAAAATGATGAAAATAATTAAATTGAGAAGGCAAAAATGTGGTTGTCGTGCTAAGGGTGGTTGCATTGTCAGGTTCCTTGTTTGTGCCATAGAGTTCAGTTTGCTTTTGTGACTTTTTTTCCCCCGCTATTTTCGGTACTGAAAAATGAGGGTAGGGTTAGTATTAGGGAGTGAAGATAAAGGATGTTTGGTTGTATGAATAGAGAAGAAGTAAAGAAAATAAGTAAAAAATATTATACTTAAAGGTATTTTTGTTAAATCAAATGAGTTTGCTAAATCAAATAAGTAGGGTATGATTTCTAAAGTTTTAATAAAATTAGGAAGCTCATTATATAAAAATTCAAATGGAGACTGAATATGAATTTAAAAAATGCTTTTGATAGATTATAATACATGCCCCTAAATTTACCATAATATAAATTATTTTTTTTAAAAAAAAGACACAGTGTCTCTCGGATCCTTTATCCATTTCCATATCCGATTCGATTTTCTTCAATTCCTAGTTAAAGTAAAAGACCACAAGGTGTAATCTTCAATTCCTTGTTGAAGTAGAAGACCGAAAGGTCCAAAACTAACTCGGCCATATATTTATATATATATATATATATATAAACAGAACTCCAGAATGTTCGTATTGGAGTCTTTTCTTTCTCTTTCAACAAAATTTGCCGAAAAGCAAAAGCAAACGAAAGTGTCTCTCGACCCGTTCATACCGTTACATTTCAATTCGATTTTTCCAATTCCAAGTTAAAATTTCAATCCAAAGATGGTTAGGTGCATTTGAATGGGAAAGTATACCGAACATGTTATAAGGAGGAGGAGGCGGTGGAGATAGAGGAGGCGCAGATGGAAGCGGCGGAGATGGAGAGGGCGAAGCAGGGTGCATTGAAGTGCATGATGAATGGTGTGATATATTATCCTGGAATAGAGGATGTGCTGGAAGCCGAAGCCCTAAGAGAGATGGTAGCGGAAGCCCGGGCCACAAAAATCACTGAAGATGATTTCGATGATTTAGGCCATCCCCGTCTCAAGATTGTGTATATTGATGTTGGTTATCGTTTCGCTGAAACCCCTTCAAAAGCCGAATTAGAAGTCGAGGAGCATATGATGACAATTATTGACGCCGAGAAGAGAAAGGAGAAAAGGGAGGGCAGGCGCAGGCCAAGGCTGATTTTTGTAGGGCAGGATAGAGACTTTTGGCCGGGCTCTGAGCAGGATCCGGATGTCATGGCTCGCCGCGCGGCCAAGGAGAAGGCGGCTTACCCTCTGAAAGCCGATTACAAGGAGATTACGGTGGCACGTTTACCCGAGGAAGAAAATCTGGTACTCCCACCCTTTTTTGCCGATGCTGCAGCAGAACAGGCATATTTAGAGGAGAGGAGTAGGCTAAATTTCATGCGCCATTTTGATCCCTCAAAGCCTGGAACCAAGTTTATCCTCGACAATATAACAACAGCAGAGCGAGACAGTGTCTTAGATGAATACAAAAAGGATCCTGGTATATGTCTATATATATAAATATGTATTGTTCATTTGCTAATTCTAGCATGTACGCATATTTATAATTTGAATTAAGATAATTTTAATTTTTGTAGCTGCGTGCTGTTAATTTAACTTTTTGCAGTGAATTTACTGAATTTCAAAACTTGAATTTTTCAGATCTTTGGAAGCAATGGCTGCGCATATCCGGACAGCTTGACACGACACCAGCTGTCACTGAGTAATATTTCTTGCTATCTTGCCTTTTGGCTTTTAATTTGATTCAATTCTTATATTGATGTTAATGATGCTCATACTTCACTTCCTTGATCAGTATTCAGTAAGATATCTAAACCATAGACTATTGCATTTAACGCCTTCAAAGGTTGAGTCTCTATAAAAGTATCAGATGCCATAGAATGGCTTTCTCTTTGGTCTGTGTGACTTGTGAAATTGTAACTGCTCAATAAAATTGGAGAAAGGTGTCTGAATTTCATAAATTGATATGCCCGTCGAGTGAAAAATAGATGGTAATCAGCTATTTCTTTTAAAAGCTGTTTTTCCTTCCAAGGCTCTTTCTAAATAGTTCCAACTCTACAAATGTCAAACAAGCATCAATATTTAGTATGATGATTCCCATGGGGCATTTTGCATCTTTTCTCATTGTTGTAAGGAGATTGCATTTACCTGTACTTTCCGGCTTTGTTGTTGTGAAAGGTTTTGTTATTGTTGTCCTGAAGTTGGCAGCATCAAGATATAACTTCGGGGTTGCATATAAGTTTTCTCTATCAATAATATCACTAACGGAAATTATTATTGTTATTGCCCTATTGTTCTGTTCTGTACTTAATGTTGGTTAGTTTGGTGACACTGAAGCTGATTTTTCATCTTGAACACTACAGAGCATGGCCTTGTCTTCTGTAATTGTTACTAACTTGATGCCTTCTGTAATACTTTTTGTGATATCTCTCATTAGTTGCCTCATATGTCAAGTAATGGAGTTTGATATGCTGGCTTTAGTTTTTTGCATGTATAAAGGCTTCAGTTTTGATGAAGTACTTTCTTAGCCATGTGCGAGTGCAAGATGGCTTGGCATGCTACAGGGGGAAAGTAATTAGGCTATGACATGGAAAGTTAGCTGCTTTTTGCTAGCCTGAGGTTTCTAAACTAGGAAATTGATTATTTGAGTTAGTAGTTTCTGAAGGTGTCACTGCTTCTGTGTTTTCTTTCGTTAGTTAGAGTTGTTTATCGATCTAATGATTACTCACAAGTATTAGTATGTTTCTGTGTTCGAGCTTTCAGTTGGAGGCCTGAGAGCTGAAACAGTCTGTAATGAAATGATTCTCATTCTTACCGGCAGCATTATAAGTTCCTTATTTATATATATAGCAGGGTAACTCTATGTGGAGTATCTTCACCAAGAAAAACAGATTTGATCTGATAGCTGATGCATCTTGATTGGTTGTTGCATAATACTGTGGTTGTGCAAACTGCATTTGGCTATTGATATTCCTGGAAGTTAAAATGTTTGATGCTTATGATGTCTAGGGCTGGCTAATCCATATTCTATCATATGACAGATGTTACGCTCTGTAGTCTGTTTTCTAACTTTAGATTATAAGTACAGTTCATGTCTATAGAACACCTAGTCTTCCTTCCATTTTAGGTGTTTTGTATGGGTTGGGGTGAGAGGGGGAGACTTTTTTTTTGCGGGGCGGGGTGGGTGCATCACTGAGTGCTTGTAGATATATATATTTCTCTTAGAACCAGCGTTGTCAAATGCGTGCATAGCGCGCTATAGCGCAACGCTACGCGAAGCGCACCCCCTGCGCTTCGCGTCGCACTGTGCGACATGATTCAGTGTCGTGCGAGCTATGCTGCGCTCCACGCACTATCGCGCTGTAGTGCAGCTTAGCGAAGCATGTGCGACTTCAAAATCTACATAAAAATAAAAAAAAAGGGAAGAGTAACCACGATTTGAAGAAGCGGTATAGAAGGAAAAAAGGAGATAAAAATTGCCCAAAGTTTTCCACAACCCGGAAAACTTCCTCTGCCTTTCAGCGACAAAAACTTTCTGCCCTTCCTCCCCTGTGAACAAAATCTGCCTCTCTTGGCTCCACCACCACCAGCAACATCACAGGCTTTTCTCCGACGGCTTCTTTGGCGTCCTCACTAGGTAATATCTTATCTTTTCACCTTTTTTTTTACTCTTTCATTTTCCTTCTCACTTTGGCTTCTCCAGATTGTTTGGTTAGTTTTTTTTTTTTTCCTTTAGTTTTTATATTATTTTCTTCTCTAGTTTTGAAGTTAAAATATGCAAAAATCTATTCCTAGTTGTTGGGCATTCTTGAAAATGTATTTAGGGACTTAGGGCTTAGGCTAAAATGATTTTTTTTTCTCCTATCATTTTAGTTTACTTATGGGGTCATTATTCTTTTTATTATTTCATTTCATTATTATTTGTTAATTAGTATGTTTAAATGTTTAATTTTAATTATTTTGTTCAAAACTTCAAATATTGAATTTAGTTTATTTTTTGTTTTCTCGTAACAAAAAATGGAGAATTTTGAGGCCTTAGATAAGAGTAGAAAGGATCCTGGGTGGAATCATGGCGTATTAGTGAATCCAAATAAAACCAGTGATGGAATTAAATGCAATTACTGCTCCAGAATCACAAAAGGAGGGATTTCTCGACTTAAAGAACATCTTATTGGGGGATTCAGAAATGCAACAGCTTGTAAACAAGTTCTTGAGTTTGTGAACATTGAATTGAGAGTTTATGGAAGCAAAGAAACAAGCAAAAGCAGCCATGGATTCAATTCCTC
>JACGDI010003803.1:594013-622408 GCA_014898725.1 Jacaranda copaia | reverse complement strand
CGCTGCGCTTTGCGCTCCTGACAACTATGCTTAGAACCTCTTACGGAGTAAGTTTGCTGAATATTTGCAATGTACTCATCCGTAATTCTATAAAATATGATCAAAACCATATTATGTGCAATCCATTCCTCCAAGTGGTATCAACACAGTTATGTTGATATATTTCTTTTGGTCATTCATTTTCTTCTCATTGTGTACGTAATATGTATCTGAATTATGAAATGAATAAAAACGACAGGCATGTGTTTGAAGTATATGCTGATATAAATAGTGATCAATCAAAGAATTATAATAAATGTTTGACTACTTTCCTCAGCTTAATTCATTGTTCCTGCAGGCCTACAGCCTATGGTCAGGGCTAACTTTGAATAAATGTTTGGAAAGATGACGGAAGGGAGTGAGGTGTTTCTGTTGTGAATTAGAATAACTGTGTAAACATTCTGCCCCGTATAAGGGATGATATATATCTTCTTCTCGAATTTAATTATGCAAATTTACTTTTCTTTAGGTGTTATGATGCTTTTGGAGACTTTTTGCAGTTTGTGGGAATGAAATGTCTATATAATGCTCAGTTTAATATCAAAGTCGATTGTCATTAATTGCTCAATGCAATAGTTGGCTCCTCTCTGTTGAATCACTGCTTAGACATTGAGGGGAAGAAAAGTAGTTGAAGCTGATAATGATTTGGGGATTAGGCAATGTCATAGTTGATCTCATTACCCGTGATAACTCATTCTAATTCCATGTCTTTATTGCTAAAAACAAAGCATCTTATTTTTTTTTTCTTTTTCTTTCTTTTTGCAAATCTATTAATGAACTAACAGATTGTTAGACATGTGGTTGGTGAATGTTATATTTAAAATGAGTTTATAGTCACTGTTTTTTGATGTCAACATTTTAAAGTAGAGTAGAGGAACTTTGGAGGCCATATTATTGCCAAATATTCTATTTTGGGCAGGGGTGGGGAGGCGGGAGGGGGGGTGGTATTTCAGTCTTGAGACAGTTACTTGGAAAGTTGTTCATGATCCTCATCAAGAAATTGGGTTATAGCAGCTCCTGTTTCATCGATTGAAATATACAAATAACTTTGTCCAAATGTGGAATACCTTATAGCAACACTTCGAGTAATGGCTCGTGTTTTTCTATTTCCTAAAGGCAACACTTTTCACTTTTTTCTTTTCCAAGTCATAAATTATCCTGAGAAACACACATTTAGTGAATAAAATAGTGAATTAGGTGCTGTAAATTTGTATTTGTAATGCTAATCTGTCTATTGGGTATTAATCCCAATTTTTGGATGTATGTCTGTGGGGAAGTGTTGGAGTAGTTGTGTTGTAGGGATGGTGTTGGAGTGAAATGTGCCAACTCGTTTATATAATGTATTAACCCATCCGAGGCTCAACAGATGGACGGCATGGTTGTCTGTCAAGGAATCTCAAGTCTGTTTATATTTCATTTGATTTTGGCAAGATTTGCAGGGCTAACAGTGCACGGTTTTGGTATTGTTTTAGGGTTGAATTGTGTATGCTTCATTAACTTTCTTCGCCCCAGCCTTTGATGCCTAAGTTGATTCAAATTATGGTAACTCAAGTATTGAGTGTTTCAATTCTTATTTTGCAGGTATTCCAACAATTCACAGGTATCAAAACGGTTATGTACTAGAGCCCAAGTATCATGCACATGGCCGGCTTCAACTCCAGCCAATTAGCTCATCTCCTATCCCTAATCATGGCACGCATGAACGCCCTTTGGTACAATTCTTGGAGTACATTTCATTGACCATGTTGGTCGTAGGAAGTTGGCACTCAATAGTTTATACGGGGTAACCATGTCTGGAATTTAAAATATATCAGTTTAAGCATAAGGGACAAGTTGATTACCTAATGTTTATATAGTCCATTAAGAAATTATGGACTTTTTTTAATCAGGTTGAATTTTGTGGCTAATTCGTTTGGCTATTCTATGTTTTAAGGGTCAACTTAATAATCTATTGCTGCTCTTTCGAACTGGTTGGTACCATGACATGCACCAAGAAACCCTTACCAGTAAAAAATTGCCTTTATCGTCTGTATTATATTTATCAATATTAAATAGTGTCAAAAAATAATTTTATTTTTATGGTTCTCTGTTTCCTTTCATTAAATAAAATGGATTAATTCCATGTACTTTTTAGTACTGCAGTTTGATAATTGGTATCACTTATTTTCTCCTAACAAAAATAAATTTCAATTACCCTTGGACTAAAATAACTAACCGAAACTAAAGCTTTGTTTGGTTGTACATTAAGGTATTCTCTAAATTTTGAATTGTCAAAATGGATTTTGGAAAGTGGGGTTGGGGAGTGTGATGGTTGTTTGTTTGTGTTTTGGGGATGGTGGATAGAGATTGAATTAGGAGAAAATTATTTGCTTGTATTTTGAGAGCAGGTAAAATGTCGCCTCAATAATTTTTTTTGTTGGGTTGATAGGATGAAATGAGTATTTTACAATTATTTATATATATATATATATATATAAATTGTATGAGTGAATAGTATGTGTATGTATTTGTAATGATAAGACAATGTATGGAATTTTGGGGAATGATTTGGGAGTGTAGATAGTAAGGATATTTTGGGAAATAAATTTTATATTTTGGGAGTAGGATTAGGGAATGTGAAGGTTGTGATTGTTTGTGAGATGTGGCCTCATTTTTCATGTTTTAAAGATTGTTGGGGGTTGTTTTGGTGTTTTAAAGATATGGAAATGGGAGATGGGGTTGTGGTTGATTGTGAGATAAAATGTAATAATTATGGTGATGTGATGAGTTGATGTAATGTAAAATTGTGATTGGTTGTAAGATATGTTTTATGAGTTTTAATTTATTGGTTTGTTTTGGATTGAGAATGTTAATAAAAAATTTAAAATAATAGATAAATTTAATAATTTTAATTTTTTTAGAATTTTTTTAAAAATAGACAGTGAATTATTTTCTTAATTAAAGAAGATAAAATTCTTACTAGGAACACAACAATTTATTTATTTATTTATTTTTGTTTCATATTGTGAATTGAAAATTAACAAATCTTATATTAATTGGATTAGTTAGAATTTAATTTTTATTTTTTATATATTCATAAAATAATTTAAAAAATACATATCATGTAGTTTTAGCATTTTGTGTTTCTTTTGTTATGCATATTTATTTTTGAAAATTATGTTTAATGAAAATAATGAAAAGATAAATTTAATATATTTAATATTTTTTAATAAAATGGATAATCAAATGTTTTATAGATTGAGTAAAATTAAATTCAACTGATAAAAGTTTTTGAAGATTATCATGAATTTAGTTTTAAAAAATTCCAAATTAATTGAATTAATTGAAAAAATTATAACAATAAATGAATCACAATTTTTGTTAATTTTTTTTATTTCATAAAATGATAAATTTACATTTTGTTAAAAATGACAATTTTAATTATTGTCAAATAATTCAAAATTTTATTTGGCCAATTAGCTTTCAATATTGAAAAAAAAAAATGATCACACTTCTCGTTGTGGGAATTGAAAAATTACTTTAGGAACATTTATACCCCATAATTGAAAATGATACAAGACCAAATTTTGGGATGTAATAGTAAATTTTTTTATGTTCATGTATCATATTAGTATATAATTTAATTTTGAAATCTTATATTTTTTCTAATAAGATATGCACCTTTTAAATTCAAACAAAAATAAAATATATTAATTAATTTGTAGAGTTTTATTCTTCTCCGTTATAAATTTTATTTAAATATAATTAAATATATTTTAGCAAATTACAACATTATCCATTAACTTATTTTTCATTACTATATTTTAGCCATGCCTTTTAATTTTAATGATCTTTGAATAAGTTTTTCTCTAATTTGGTAATATATTATGAAATTTTCACTATATAACTGTTATCTTTATAATTAAACAAATTATAGATATATATTTCAAATGCATATCAATTTTAATATAATAAATATCAAAATATACAAAAATAAAATGATTACTCAAATATATATATGCATGTAAAAATTGCATGCAAATCACTACTAGTATTAAATAATGATGTGACTAAAACTGGACCTAAAGACGTTTTAGGTAATTTGATTAAAGTCTAGTGAATCAATCCTAAAACTAATTGACTAATTAAATGGGTCAAACTAATTAACTAAGTAAATAGGTCAGAGAGCCTAAAGGACAAGGCAAACCTATAGAAAAGGCAAAGAAACCCTAATGGGTCTATGCACATCAAGATTAAAGCTATTTGCAAAATTTCTCATAATAGAATAACTCTAGAGAAGATTAGATCTCTATGTGTGTGTTCATGAGAAGGCAAACTGATACTCTATTGTTTTTTGAAAAGGACCTTGCTCTACTTCTAAGTAGTGCCATTTTCATGCTGCCTATAGGAAACTTAAAGGAAGATGAAGGAATGCTCAAGATGTATGAGAGAATATGGAGTTCATCCTTTCAATACCTAGGTGGAATCAACATTCTAGGATGTGGAGAGCTACCAACTAAACACATCTTTACAAGCAATGTCGGAACCACTCTCTAGTGCATTCACCTACCTCCCGCAAGAGAAACACTTGCAAATTAGAAGTCATTACTCAGAGATCTTGCGACATTGCTGACTCTAGAAATATTGGCAAGTTTGTTGGAGAGTGTCACTACATGAGTCTTGGCCAAGTCAACTACTCCATGCATAGATGAATTACTATAGCCTTATCAGCAAGATTGGGGGGTTTCCCCTTTCTAAGTTAGTTATCCAAAAGATCAACCCTACATAAAACTTCATTTTTCTTTCTACATTTCGATCCTAGTCCAATTCCCAAGAATGCCCTTTGAATCAATACCTATCACTAACAAATGGTGGACACTGGAGCTTGCCTTGCAACTCACAGATGACGTTGGAAACTTGACATTACTCGCAGTAGTTAACAAGGTAAAAGAGCATAGACCAACCAATGAAGATTGTAATAAAAGCAATATGTCCAAGGTGTGTGTGTGCAGCCAGTCTTGGGTATTTGCTACCTATAGCCTACTTATCATTCCATGTGAAGAGGTTCTATGCAATGCCCTTGAACATGGTTATGTCATGTATTTTCCTTAGAAGATAGTGAAGGAGACAAAAAAGCAGAAAATAAATAAATGGTGCCATTTTCAACAAATTAAGGACACACCTAAAGGACAGGATCAGAACATTGATCAAGTCAGGACATTTTTGAGAGTATGCAATGTAGGAGATAAATGATCTAAAATTGAAAAGCACGAGTTAGTCACACGCAACTTCCGAATCTTTAACAATTGCAATTGAATTTCTCAATCATTTTCTCTTATCGCCAACTCTTGAAAGTCTCATAAGGCTATTAAAGGGTCTAATTGTTGGAAAGTTTCTTAATCATTACAACTGGTCTGATCTTACTTTCCTACCTACTCCATTCATCTAGTATCGTACTTTAATCAAATTATGATTTTCATTTGTTCGATGAAACTTCCATTATGTTTTCTAAGGTGTCTTTTGAAGTAGATATCAACAAAGAAGGGTTGATGTTCAATCTTAGTGGCATTGTTTGGAACTTCAATTTTAGAGCTTTATCTCCCAGAATCAAAATCTTCTTGTTCTAAATCTAAAGGCATGGCTCTTTCGTATCTTATTCTACTACTTTGTAGAGAAAGTCAGTCGTGAGTCTTGGTCTAACTTTGCTTATCTTAGCTTAGTTTTTATTCTTAGGTCTCATTCTGTCTCTATATTGAGCTAAACTCGACACCCGTAATTGTGGCAATCACTAGAAGCCCACCAATTAGCTTTGTGTGAGTGACAAAAGTGACCTCTTACTACCAGGATGCTTTCGATACTTTTTGAAAGAACCACCAAGATATGTAACACCACCATCAAGGAAGGAGCAATTCAAAAGCCAATATGCACATGAGCTTCAGCTATCAGCCCCACTGGAGGAGGAGTCAAAAGTTGATAACTAACAAAAAAGAAATTTTTAGAGAACTTGAAGCCTCAGGATACATTGGGAACTATAAAGGGTTGCCCTACTGCACTTTCAAATAAGCCCCAATTTGAAAGGATAAGAAAAGGAGGAATCAAGAAGTAATAGCTCCTTAAGATGCTAGGAAATACAAGATGATGGACCTCGGAGCCAACTTAAAGTAAAGCAAGCTGTAAACACATAAAAAGCCAAATGAGCAGCACTCTAGAATACACCCCATACAGCCAATTTAGCAAAGATATTGCAAGCTACCTATTTTAGGGCTTGATCGAATACCCCTCAATGAATGTTGGAAGGCAAAGAAAGTGTGGATAATGCCAGAACTTGAAAGATTAAATTGAAGCACTAATCTAGCAAGGATCTCAGAGAGCACGTGGATGGATGAAAGAGAATGTTTGGAGAACAACATCATGGTGAAGAGAAGAGCTTTGGGGATCCAACCAGCGAATGTTTGCAATCAAGAAAGAAGCTTTGTTCCGCTACCAACACAAAACTGGTCCTCTTGATATGCATAATTAGAGCAACTTAGAAGGTATTATCCAAGATTTAGCCTTGAGCTTTACTTTCATATGAGCCATACACCCACATGCTAGCGAAATTAACAGAGTTGCTATAAATGAGAGAACTCTCTATCTTTGCTAAGAGTATTTTTACTTTTAAGTATTTTTCTATTTTTTTTAAATTTGAATAAAGCCAATCCTCGGGGGGACGACATTAGCTTTCCATTGATATTTTCCTAAGAAATGAGAACTTTTCATATTCTTCATATTATGCCTCTTCTATGATTGTAAACTTGCAACACTTGTAAGAAGTATCTAGGAAGCAACTTTAGAGACACTATAAGACTCTTTGAGGAATGTGAAGAATCGTGGAAGTCACCATTCACAAAACTACTATAAAGGCACCCTTTAGATATGTGATAACTAACTTAATCCTACTATTAGCACACAAAGAGGTAATTGGTAGTTATCCTCTAAAAAATTCCACTATCGACTCTTTTTTAGGAGAAAGAGGCTTCCACTAAAGTTCCACTATCAACTCCATCCAAGAGTACATAGCATCCTAAAATAGTTCATTATTGGCTCCCTTCAAAAGTATATGGTATCCTAAAAAACTCCACTATCGGTCCACTATTGGATTCTTTCGGGCATATGAGATAGTCACTAAAGAACATCTGGGAAGACATTTATGTTGTCAAGAAAAGAAAGCCCACCTTAAATCATAACAAAGAGGAAAGCGTCAACATTTCAACACTTAACAAATATTTAAAGGAAATCTCTAAGTTTGGCTATTTCATAAATCACCGGCACTTACACTAACTAGGCAATATTTTATAATATAATGACACAAAATAGTATTATAGTAATAGTTCTAAAAGAATGCCACTATAATTGAATATTTATTGGCATTTGGTTATCAAATGATAAATAAAATAATGACATTTGAATAAAAATACTAAGATAAGCATATTTCAAAGACATTCTTCGGTTATGTATGGAAAGATAGAAATAAAATGACCACAATTTTAGGTATTCACTTAATCTTGTTGGGTCTAGGTGCTTTTCTTCTAGTCTTCAACGCTCTTTATTTTGGGGGCATATATGATACTTGGGCTCCGGGAGGGGGAGATGTAAGAAAAATTACCAACTTGACCAGTGTCACTATTTTTTCAGAAAAATACCACTAATATGTAGTTGTAGTGTCATTTGAAGAAAAATGTTATAAAGTTTTTAGTGACACTAACTTAGTAGTAAAGTATTTATGGTATTTGATTATTAGATGACATATGAAATAGTGGCACTTGATTAAAAATGCTACAAAATAAGTAGTGGCATTAAGGTAGTGACATTCGATAGTGTAATGACATATAAGAGTAATATGGTGATGATTGTTGAAAAATGTCATTGTAATACAATATTTAGTGGCATTTGATTAATAAGTGATAAAAACAATTGTGACACATGATTGAAATTGACAACATAAATATATTTGCAAGGCATTTAAGAAGTATCATTAATTTTTTCTTTGAAAAAAAATGCCACTCATGTTTATTTTTGGTGTCATTTATAAAAGATAAATCAAATTTTTAGTCGCACTGATTTAATACTGTTTTACAATATGGTGACACATCAAAGTAATATAGTAATAGTAATAATAATAAAAAATGCCACCATAATATAATACTTAGTATTAATTGATTAATAAATCTTATGAAAATATATTTTATTAAAATTAATTACTATATTTTAAAAACATTTAACTAGCATTCCTAAAAAGGTCCACTATTGGCTCACTATAGGAGTACATGGCATCCTAAAATAGTCCATCAGTGGATCCCTTCAAAAGTATATGATATCCTAAAAAAGTCCACTATCAGCTTCTTTTGGGCATATGTGGCATCGTCTAAAAAAGTCCACTATTGGTTCTCTTCGGGAGTATGTGGCACTGAAAGTCCACTATAGGTTCCCTCAGGTCGTAGTGGTAGCATCTCTAGAGATAGTCACTAAAGAACATCTTGGAAGATATTTATATTGTCAAGCAACAGAAGCCCACCTTGAATCTTCACAAAGAGGAAAGTGGCAACGTCTCAACATTTAACAATATTTGAAGGAAATCTCTAAGTTCGGTGACTTCGCACGTCACGTGCACTTATTATTGCTATAAGAAAGTTGATATTTAGTGGCACTAACTTGGTAACATTTTATAATATAATGACGCAAAAAAGTATTAGGGTGATAATTATAAAAAAATGCTACTATAATTTAATATTTGGCTGCATTTGATTATTAAAGGACAAATGAAATAAAGACATTTTATTGAAAATATGAAGATAAATGTATTTCAAAGTCATTTAACTAGTATTTAGTGGCATTTATTTTGTAAAGACATACAAAAGTAATATAGTGATAGTGTAAAAAAAAAATCACTAAAATAAAATATTTAGTGGTATTTGATTCTTAAATGATATATAAAATAATGGTATTTGATTAAAAATGCAAACAAAAATATAATTTGAAGACATTTAACTAGTGCTACTAATTTCTCTTAAAAAATATCACTCATAGTTATTTATGGTGTCACTTAAAAAAGATGTCACAAAATATTTAGTGGCACTAACTCAGTGACATTGGTAGTACAATGACATACAAGAGTAATAAGGTGATAGTTATTAAAAAATATCATTATAATACAATATTTAGTGGCATTTGATTAATAAATGACAAAATAAATGACGACATTTGATTGAAAAAACCAATATAAATATATTTGTAGGGCATTTAAGTAGTGCCACTAATTTTTTTTTTTAAATGCTACTTATATTTATTTATGGTGTCATTTATGAAAGATACTGAAAATTATTTAGTAGCATTGATTTAACACTACTTCACAGTATAGTGACATATTAAAGTAATATAGTGATAGTTATAAAAAAATGCCACTGTAATACTTATTAGTAATTGATTAATAACATAATGTAATTTTATTGAAATTACTAAAATAACTATATGTTAAAAGTATTTAACTAGCAACAACCTACTTTTTTTTGAAAAAAAAATATCTCATAATTTAGTTTTAGTGTTGCGTGAAATAAATGTCACACAAAAATAGATAAAGTATATATACTTATTTCTAATTGCAAAATACAAAATTTTATATCTTATCATAATGTATTGAAATTAACTACTAAGTAATAGTATTTTTCAAGAAGTGTAAAAAATTTAAGTTTGTGTCCATTTTTTCTCCTTAACTATATATTATTTTTTTGAATAATTTTTATCTCTTAATTTAGCGTCTCAAACTTTTTCAAATGTATTGTTTAATATAGTAATTTCAAGCATATATTTAAATAATTGAGAAAGTATGCTTTTAAAGTATAGACCTATAATAATATTTTCAATATTTATAATACGCATTTGATTGGTGGCTTGATGATGAACTCATATCTTTTCAAATAAAATATTGCAAGTTCGAATCTTGTGTAGAGCAATTATAGCATGTTGGAATCTTGTATATGGGGTGTTGAGGTAGATTAAGATGTCACTTAAAAGAATTTTTTTGCCATTTAATTTAGCATATTATTTAATTAATTTTTATGACATGTTAAAATGTCATATAAAGGAATCTTTTGTGGCATTTTAACATCACTCTTACATTTTTTGTGGCATGATATCATGTCGTTTGAAAGTATTTTTGACATTTTAATATGTTATTTATTGTATTTTTTATGGCATATTATCTTGTCATTTAAGGAAATTTTTAGCATTTTAACCTACCTTTATATCCAGTTTTAGTGGCATATTAGCATGTTATTTAAATAATTCTTAGTGGCACTTATATAAATAAATATATATTATTTAATGCATTTTTCATGACATTTGATACAATTTTTGTTGCATTTTATTAATGTCAAAACAAAGTCAATTTAGTGACATTTATACCTTTAGTTACACCGCTAAAAGTGATACTTTTAAAAATATCATTAAATATAAAATTACCCCTATAATATTATTTAAGTGGCATGTTTTAGTGTCCTTATTGCTTGATTTTGTTGTAGTGTATGAAGCCGCTTGGAAGACTCATAAATACACTCATTTTCATTCTAACACATGTCATATGCTCAACTTGAATGCGAAAGTAGCCTTCCACCCTGAGAGGACTCCACTTCAAGAAAGCTAAACCAACAAAAGTTTGTAAGTGAAGAGATATAACAACTTGGTAATAATAGTTGCTCAACCATAATAGCTTGGCAAGGCACTTAGCCTAATAGCTCCTTTGTACACATATATTTTTTTTTCAATCAATCAGTCAATCAATTGCCAACATGCTAGAATAATAAACTTCACAATATGATTTCAATAAAACCATCAGAGTGAATAATGACAAACAAATTCAATCAAGGAAGCAAACTCAACTAAACAATAATACACAATACAGTTTCAATTGAAACAATAACATTGAAACAATAAAATGTTCATGGCGCCAGAATAGGATCAATCAATTAATTAAAAACTATTTTGATACATAATTGCATGACAATACAATTTAGAAGTTCAACGATTTACAAGTTCAACTGTTAGTAGTATCCAATTAATGATAATTAAGTTAATAGAACCTCGTAGGGTTCAAAAAGTAGTGTTAAATGATAATAATAGTTAAGATAATAAAACCTCACAGGGTCTAAAAAGCAACAATAAATGATAATCATATTAGATGTCAAGCAAGAGAACCTCACAGGGTTCGACAATTAACCAATAACAATAATAACAGCAAAGGCAAGTATCAAAACAACAGAACCTCATAAGGTTCAATCACAATAGTATTAATGTACTAGAAAAATTTACTAAGTTAATAGATCTACATAGGGAGTGCACAAATACCCAAGAGGTTAAGATCCTCTTCGAATTAATAATCAACAACATGCTATAATCTAATCAAGTACCAAAGCAGTAGATCCTCACCTTAATTTCCATAGAAAAAAGCTATCCTTGCCTTAATATTCATCAAATCCTAGCTCTTTGTCACCTAATCAATAAATGGATTTACTGTTAAAATCCTCCTTTAGTCCTTACAACCATAATCAAATGGATAGCATTCTACCATGGATCATTTTACCATTATTATTGTATTTTAGGGTTCGATTTTGATATTATCAAGGGCAACATACCAAATGCACCATTATTACCAAAATATTTACGGGGATCATATTTGTTCTAGTAAAATAATACAATCAGATCCTTAATTTATATAATAACCTTGCAACATTACACAAAATCAATTATAATAAACCAACTATTATTAATAATCCAATTTTGTCACTTAGATCATGATTATATAAAATTAGGGTTTTAATCCCTTATTAAACCCAATTTACTCAAATTTAACAAATGATAATACAAATCTAAGTTCATTAAACTTATAATGGTATATGCATGACCCAAATCTTAGTTTGTATCATTTCAATTAACCTAATTATTGCCACTTAGGTTCCAAGTTCATAAAATATGGGTTTCTCCATCAAGATTATTAAGTAATATGACACAATTCGGGTCCATTAACTTATGTAATCATATGCATGTCTCAATATTTTTGATGAAATCGTGTGTATTCTTTCATTTGTACAATTCATTGTAAGGTTTGGAGACATATACATACATAAGCATATAACTTCAACACAAGTATTTTTATTTTTACTCATTATTTTTTATTGAAGCTTCGAATGCACTATTAGCTTGCGTGCATGTAATCACTATGATGAGATGAGCAAACTATTCTATTGTTGCCACTGTGCCACTACTGGAGTTGGTCAATCCCTCCACCAAAAGAAGCATTTCAGCTCAAGGGACCAAACCCCTCAAATTTCAACAAACACCATCGAATCACTATCCAATTTTTACTTGAAAGCTTACTCATTACCTCACATTGCTGCATTGATCTGAGCTTAATTTTGCCATCTACAGTAGACTATTTTGTAATCTAAAGGCACAGACGTGCTCTTGGAGCTAAGGTCTACAAAGCTTACTCCTCAATCGCTCCAAACTATCATCGGAACACCACTCTTGTTGAACTCCACTATCGCCTATTTTTATTCAAGTTTATCACAATGGTTCACAAACTGTTTCCTCATACAAATAGGTTTTTTAGGTCCTGAAGTTGAGATAAAGTAGTTGGTGGTTTTAGTTTTGGGGTTAGATGGCTACTAGAGAGTTATCAAACAGAGGAAGAGAGATGGTGTTCCATGGAAAAGAAAGGAAGAATAGGGTTGAATGGAAAATTGCAATATTTATTGAATTGATCTTTCTTATTTTGCAGATTGGCCCCAAAGATTGCTACTGACCATCAATTGAGTCCCACAGATTTTTTGTGTATTCAATTTGTTTCTCTAGTTTGATTGACCTCCACATCAGCTTACCTAATTTGTAAAAACTAAACATTGGCCCCTCCACATCTTAAATAAGGTGAAATTAGGTCCTTTAAATTTATGTTTTAGCCTACAAAACTTTTAAAATTAAATAAAATTTAACTAAATATAGAATATTAAAATAAGGTATTTCTAGGGATCTTACAAATCCCCCCTTTCTCTAAAGAATCTAGTCCTCAGATTTTGATCTTCAACTTGAAGACTTCAGTTAAAACCAATGCACATACAGGTTTTATTCCTAAGTTATCTTGATCAATTGTTAACTAATCCCATAGCCATAGCAAACATCATCAAATCCATAATGACGTTTATTTCACCAAAGATTTTTAAGGATCTCCTCCATCTAGGTTTTCTTAGCATATCTATTCTTACTAAAGTACATGGTGCTATCTTATTTTTTCTGGGGTTGTATAGAAATCCAAAATTGTGATTTCGTTGTCTGTTGTCACTTAAGTTTTCTCTGAATTTCCATGGTTGAGCTTATTGGAAGTAAGTTAAACTATCCTAATAATGAGTTTTAAACATGTTTGGTGATCCCATAAAAACACTGAGCATCTTATGCTTCTTTTTGATGAGGTCATCCTTGTGCATACTATCACATCTCATCTCTATACCCAAACGATCTCCAATGTCCCCATGATAGAGAACATGCCACTATTTAGTAGATCAAAAAACCATTAGCAACAAATGACTATTGACAACACAAATTCATATTTACATGACATTTACATGAAAGAGTAGTCAAGTTCAACTTAGCATACTAAACTTCATAATAAGTTATACATTCCCAAATAACTAGTTATAAATGCACAAAATTAAATATACTAAGTGTAGTCAGGAATGATACTTCTGCCGCTCCTGACTTCGATTGGGTATTTAGTTAACATATGTAATATTAGACTCTCATTTGACCTTCAAGAACTTAAATAGAGCCTTAAGACACATGTTTTCTATTCCCCACTGGCATTAGACCTTTTCTCTTAGGGAAATTTTTCAAGAAGTGTTGGTCACTACCACAACCTATACACTTGTCTTACTCCTTCCAACATCTAAACTTCTTATGGTTAAGTCCCTTATAGAATTCACATTATTTTTATGTCACCCCTGAGCCAAATTTCCAGTCATGCCAGCTTGGAGTGTTTATTGATTAGGGTCTCCAATCTACAGTTTTGGTTGTTTTCTCTTGAGGTTATCTTGTCCATCAAAATGTATTTTTTATTTTTGACTCTTGCCTTCATTCTTCTAGATCTCTTGCAATTCTGACTCTAATTGTAGTACTTTACTTATTGCTTGATTGAAGTTCAGCACATCATAGATGGCTAGACCCTATCTAAGTTTTGACCGCAGTCTTGCACAAATTATCAAGCTTATCAACTTTTGTCTTTTAGTATGCAATAAGCATAATGAATGACTTAATTGAAACTAGCTTAATATTGATTGACAGATTGATTCCCTTGAATTAAATTCATGAACTCCTTTTCCCTCATATGCTTAACCACCAAAGGTATATGTTGGTCCATGAATTCTTTGGTCAAATTCTACCAGCTCCTATCGGTCCCAGTAGTAATCCATCTATCATTTCTTAGATTCCATTTGAGAAATATGACCATGAATATGTTAAGGTCAAACTTTCCATTAATTCAAGACTTAGAATCTCCAACTTCCTATTCTCTTTTATCTTTTAGAGCTAATTGGCTCAAGTTTCTCAACTTACTTATTCTGGCCTAAGCCCTTCACATTTCAACTTATTCCTAAGGTAAATCACTAGTTTCTACGTTTAAGTTCAAAGTTTGCTATCCTTGTGAAACATATATAAATCCTTCATTTATTCCTCTATCCATTTAATATAGAAATTTCATTTTCAAACCCAGAGTGTTTGTCAATCTTAGATTGACCAAATTCATACCTACCAATACGTTCACAATCGACAAGAATTTCTTTTTTCCATTCTTAAATGATATCTCTATTTCATAAAATCATTCAGCATCTCAATAATCCTAAGCATAAGCGAGACAATTAGTCCTATGACTTAAGTCTTCCCCAAGGTATATGGGATCTTTCTCATATAACTAAATTTTCCTTTATTTATCTAGTTGTTTAGAACTTTAAGTTGCATTTCATTGTTTAATTCATAACCCTGTGTTCCACTTGTCTAATCTTTTCAGTAACAAGGTAAAACTTCAGAATTTCTCAAGGCTATTCTTTGACAAATTTTATCATGCTCCCAAGATTCCTAACCCAATTCACTATAGCTCTTGATCTTTAGCAGCCACATTTGCCACTATTGCTCTACCATTTGGTCAATAGTTATGGTATATAAATCTCTACTCTTCTTAATGAATAGGTTCTACCGATAGATCTATAGTTGGTTGATCAATTGGAGGGGTTTGTCAAACTTCCTCATCTAGCAAAGGTTATTGGTAGCCAAGTACTTCCCACTTGGGAGCTCTCGGTATGTTGGCTCGGTGACCAAGTGGCCATCCCTTACAACCTACTCTTGCCGATGTAAAGGTGTCTAAGCTTCCATGGGATTCCATTACACCTAATACTTCTCAAATATTTAACCTTGGGCCATGAATTGTGAAATAATACCTTAATCCTCAACCTTCTCGAAATTCTAAAGCTCATAAAGAGTAAAAGAAGAGAAATATAAATTTAACAAAATTTAATAATTTCATAGCAGTAAAAGCAAGAGAATCTATTACCAAAAATTCATGGGTAGAATTTACATATATATATATATATCATATTGGAGTTATATATTAGTATGTACATAGGTTTAAAGTGTTAAAACAACTAAGCTAATTATGTGCCTAATAGAAACCCAAAATGATAAGGCGAGTATAGGGTATCACCCCATACATCTAGATAACCCAATTGATACTATGCATCATAGTGGTCAGATGCTACTACTTTTCTATATGCCTTTATACAAACGTATCTATAGGTACCAAATCATTTAACCTAATCTTTCATATCAATAATAATAGACTCAGTATCTACCATTCAAAAACTCAGGTAAAACCTTCAATCACCTATTTTCCCTTACCTTATTGATCCCTTGTGGTTGACCATTTGTTTTTAGGGCAATCTTTGAAGAAATGTTGATCCTTGCCACACCCCTTGTACACTTTTAGCTTTTTCCAACAATTAGTTTTCTTGTTATTCAAAGCTTTACAAAATCCACAATATCTTTTTGGCATCCCAGTTTGGACTTTCTATTCTTTCCTACTTGAACTACTTTTCTTACTCACAATGATTTCCAGTTCAGAAACTTTCCCTTGCTTACCTTTCTTCTCATAGATAGATACTTCAAGAGATCCTTATTTTACCTGTAATGCTCTTGTTAAGGCTTCCTCGAAGTTATATTGCTTGTAAGGTGCACAAATTTGTTGTACCTCTGATCTCGAACTTAAAACAAATCTCTTTGTCTTATATTCTTCTATTATCAATATCTTTGATGCTTACTAAATCAACCCATTGAATCTTTCTTCACATTGTCACACTGTCATATCTCCTCAGGTAAAACTATCAAATTATTGTTCTTGAGCGTATCTTACTTCTCATGGTATGAACCTATCCATAAATTCCTAATCAAAGTTGTCCCAAGTACAAAGGATCTTTTTATGTTCTTATTGTTGACTTACCAAGGTCTACTACTATCGTGCAACTCCTTTCATCAGATAAGTGGCAAATAGAAGTTTGTAGTTATTTGGGTAACATAACATCTGAAAGATATCTTCAATCTCTCAGATCCAAACTTCTACCTTTTGGTGATCTAATTCACCCATAAACAATGAGGGTTGGAACTTAAGGAAATATGCTAAAGTCCCAAACTCTGGAGGCTCTTCACTTCTCTCAAGGCTTTCTATTTGACCTTTTTGTTGACATATCACATTTATCTTTTCTATATTCCTTCCACTAGCTATTAAATGCACTAGTAAGTCTCATCTCTCTTCTTCAACATTCATTAGGCATCTCTATTCTAAGGTATCTTCTTCTGAATTTTCTCAACCAATAGAAGGTAGCTTTGGTGATGCCATTCAATGGGATGGAATCTTCACAACATTAAACTGCACTCATCTGCAATAATTAAATGAAACATTCTATGAGCTAATATATAGTCGTTGTTAGTTCTTGTTATGCACGGGTCAAGATATATATACATAATCGTTTAGTATTCTACAATTCTAACAAAGATTTTGCCGCTCTTATCTTTTCTTTATCTCATTTCTATCTTAAGCAATTCCAAAGTCAAGCTTAACATTCACTAACCAAAACTTTTGTATCCAAGGAACATATCCGAGTATACCCCAAGCACCTCTTAACTTAAGAATATATGTTTAAAGCATTTCCATAATCAAGCTTATTTCCAATAGTCCAAAAAATATATCCTAGGATTAGATGCTACAATAACTCCAATTTTTCTTATCATGAGTGTTTACATCCTAGATGATTCCCAATCTAAATCTAATCTCTAGTATCCCAGAATTTCACATCTAAGGATCATGTCTAAGTGAAGCTCGCGCTTTCCAAACCCAAGCTCTAATACCACACATACAGTGCCCTATTCGGGAGGTGCCCACTTTGGGCTGAGGAGTTACTCAAATATGTTTCACTCATATTTAAATATTAAATGCACCTCCGAAATTCAATTGCAATTCACAAAGATGTACAACAACCCAAAATTTAACAACTTAAGTAATAGCAATTCAGCACTAACACAAAAAATCATTACAGAGTGCAGAAGCAATATAATTTCAAACTCCAAGCAAACCTTACAAGGAGTACAACATATATTCTCATTCTAAAGTCACATAAATAACAACATATCTGTACTTAAAATGACGTTACAAGCCAACATTATATACATGCCAAAAGTCTTTCAGTTGAGTTTAGTCCTATTCATAGTCTTAAATCCCATAGTCTCGATCAAATGATATCCAAATACCTTATCATAAAATAGTCCTTCCAGGTAAGCCATTAGCCCTCATTCTTCACCTATATATGCCTTTCTGAGAATATTTAAGAAAGACATGAGAGGGTAAGTCTTAAGGACTTAGTAAGGGATAACATACAAAGCAGTACACGATTTAATTGAAGAATCAATAATTCAACAGAATTTAACTAGCAAGAATACAAAGAAAATATAAATATGTCAGAACAAAGATATTATCAGATGTCAAGCTACTAGTAAATACTAGGTCAAAAGCTATAACCATCTACTTAATGGTCTGATCGACTCAATTGATTTACACCGAGAGGTATCAACATCAACCAACTGAACCAATTTACTATAGAAGGTATTGACATTAACCAACTCAACCATTTTACTATAGGAGGTATTTCCATCGGCTCATTTACCCGGGGACATTAGGCCAATCCAAAATAAGAATCACTATAGCTTTATTACTCCTTAAGCAAAATACAATTAGGAATAGCAAGCCCAATCACTTATGCAAGTTAATAAATTAAATTCAAGATGCATATCGGAGTATCCTTATGCCTCCATAACAGTATAGTAAAGGTTCAGTTCAGGATACTAAATAATTAGTTTAGTAACTAGAGCATAATGGCTTGGCAATAACAGAAGCTCAAGCATAACAGCTTGGGAAAGCACTAGGTCCAATAGTTCTACTGTACACATATCTTCTAGTTTAATCAATCAATTGCTAACATGGTAGAACAATGAACTTCACAATAAGATTTTAATAAAGCCGTGACGACGAATAATAATAGACAAATTCAATCAAGGAATCTAACTCAACTAAACAACAATACTTAGTACTACTTTAATCAAAACAATAACATATGAAACATTGAAATTTTCATGGTGCCAAAACAAAATTAATCAATTGATTCAAAACTATTTTGATACATGATTGTATGATAATATGATTCACAAGTTCAACAATTTACAAGTTCAACTTTTAGTAGTATCCAATGAACAATAATCAAGTCAATAGAACCTCATAGGATTTAAAAATTAGCAACTAACGATAACGATAGTCAAGATAATAGAATCTCATAGGGTTCAAAGAATAGCGATAAACGACAATGATAGTCAAGACAATAGAACCTCACAAGGTTTAGAAAACAACAATAAACAACAATCAAATTAGATGTCAAGCAATAGAACCTCATAGGGTTCTACAGTTAACCAATAACAATAATGATAGTAAAGGTAGGTATCAAAACAACGGAACCCCATAGGGTTCCATCATAATAGTATTGCTTTACTAGAAAATTTTATCAAATCAGGAGATCCTCACATGGCATGCACAAATACCTAAGAAGTTAAGATTCTCATAGGATTCAATAATCAACATAATACCATAATCCAGTCAAGTACCAAAGTGGTAGATCCTTACCATAATTTCCACAGAAGAAAGCTATCCTCACCTTATTATTCATTAGATCCTAGCTCATTGTCTCCTAATCAATTAATGAATTTACTATCAAAATCCCCATTTCGACCTTACAACCATAATCAAATAGATAGCATTCTACTATCGATCATTTTACCATTAATATTATATTTTAAGGATCAATTTTGATATTATCAAGGACGACGGTCCAAATGCACCATAAATACAAAAATATTTATGGGAATCATATTTGTTTCAATAAAAGAATATAATTAGATCCTTAATTTATACAATAACCTTGCAATGTTACACAAAATCGATTATAATAAGCCAACTATCATTAATAAATCCAATTTTTGTCACTTAGACCACGATTACATAAAATTAGGGTTTTAATCCTTTAATTAACCCAATTCACTCAAATTTATCACATGATAATACAAATTTGAGTTCACTAAACTTATAATGGTACATGTATGATCCAAATCTTAGTTCTATATCATTTCAATTAACCCAATTATCATCACTTAGGTACCAAAATCATAAAACAAGGGTTTCTCTATCTAATTAACGTAATTAATCATGATTATTACACAATATGACAAAATTCGAGTCCATTAACTTATGTAATCATATGCATGTCTCAATATTTTCAGTTAAATAGCATGTATTCTTTCATTTGTACAATACATCGTAAGGTTTGGAGGCATATATACATACACATACATACAACTTTAACACAAGTTTCTCCTTTTTACTTAATATCTTTTTATTGAAGCTCTAAATACACAATCAGCTTGCGTGCATGTAGTCACCACGATGAGAAGAGTAAACTATTCTATTGCCACTGCCGAAGTTGGTCAATCTCACCACCAAAAGAAGCATTTTAGATCAAAGGACCAAACCTCTCAACCAATTTCAACAAATGTCATCGAATCACCATCTAATTTTTTCCTGAAAGCTAGCCTACCACGTCATTCCACCACGCTGGTTTGAGCTCAATTTTGCCATCTACAGTGGATCGTTTTGCAGTTTAAAGGCATAGATGTCTTCCTAGAGTTGAGGACTACAAAGCCCACTCCTCAATCACTCCAAATAGTTGCCGGAACACTGCTTTGGTTGAGCTCTAGCATCACCCATTTTTGATAGAGTCTTTCATCTTCCTGCATTTAGGTTTTTCGAGGTCCTGAAGTTGAGATAAAGCTATTGGTGGTTTTAGTTTCGAGGTTAGGTGGCTTCCAAAGAGTCATCGGAGAGAGGGATGGTCTTTAGTAGAGAAGAAAGAATGAATTGGTTCGAATTGAAAATTCCAATATTTATAGAAATGATCTTTCTTATTTTATAAATTGACCCCAAAGATTGCCATTGACCATCAATTGAGTCTCAAAGATTTTTGGTGTATTCAATTTGTTCCCCTAGTTTGATTGACTTCCACATCAGCCTACCTAATTTGTAAAAACTAACCATTGGCCCCTCCATGTCTTAAATAAGGTGAAATTAGGTCCTCTAAATTCGCGTTTTAGCCCACAAAACTTTTTAAACTAAATAAAATCTTACAAAATATGGAATATTAAAATAAGGCAATTCAAGGGTTGTTACATATTTTGTATATTTTGTTTTTCATACGAAGGTTTGATGCCTATTTCACAAATCACCAAGGGGTAAATTGCAACTAACCTAATAAAATTCTTATTTGTTTATGAATTAGAGCATTTTATCAAAATATTTTAGCAAAATAATTTTTTGAAAGTGGAGTTAGGGAATGTTATGGTTGTTTGTTTGCATTTTGGTTGGTAAGAAGAAAATGAATTGAGAAAAAATTATTTATCTATTTGTATTTTAGGAGGGAATAAAATATCAAATCAATAACTTTTTTATTAGGTCGGTATGGTGAAATTGATATTTTAAAATTACTATTATTAGTATGATAATTTTAGATTTTTATTTTTATTTTTAAATTATTTATTTTAGTTAATAAATATTTTTTTATATTTAATAAATATATTTAACTTAATCCAATTAAATTAGTTTAGATATTATTATTTTTTAATATTATTGAGATGTAACTTAAAAATAAAATCACATTTAATTAAGAGATGGATTTGATTTTTATTTTTATTTTATAATCAATAAATATGTTTAATTAAATTTGATTAAATTACTTTAGATATGTTGATGGTTTTAAATTTTTATTTTTTCAATCCAACTTCAATTAAAATATTATTTAATATTTAAAAAAATTATTAATAAACTTATTTAAATTTATTCTAAGTAATTTAATAATATTAAAGTTAAACCCCCATGTTAAAGTTACAAATAAGTCCAGAGGTATTTTTGTTTGAAATAATCAAAACAGCTTTTGAAGGATATTTTTGAACTTTAATATAAATTTTCAACTGACGTCTACAAATTTGTTAAGGATGCTAACAGTTCTTCAAATATTGAATTAATATATGGGGATAAAAAATAATTTTATTAAAATTATAACTATATTTCTAAGTTTATATTATAATGTTATGGGTATTTCAAAATAATTCCAAACTTTTCAACTATATTAAAGTTATACATGTTGATCAATTTCAAAACAATTTGCATTAATTAAGTGTAGAAAATTTTCAATAAATGCATGTTCAACTTGTCCACATCAAAATATTATTAGTACAGATATTTTAATTTTTAAAATAAAATAAATTACACATAAAGACTAAAGTTTTTAGAATTTATAAATAATTGTTCTAAAATCTTTTTGTTCATAAACAATGTCCTAATAAATAATAACAAAAAATAGAATTAAATTTTTAACCCCATAATAATACGTCATAATTCATCTTATAATAAAGATAAAATAAATAATTTTTATATACACTATTTATACACAAAATGGAGGGAGGAGCAAAAATTTGGAGGTAATAAAAAAATAATGGGGGAATTTATTTTTGGAGGGAAACTTATTTTTTGAAGGAAATATAATATGTGGACCTACTAATTCTTAAGAACAACTCGTTCAAGTACATAAAAGTTAATAATCATTACATTTAATAATATACTTTAAGTTAATACTTATTTTACATTATATTAAACCACGAAACTTATCTTTATTTTAGCAATTTATATAGTAAAACATACAGACAATTAGCATATAGATATCGACAAGTTATAAAAAATTTAACTGACTAATACAATGATTAAAAAATGAAATATAACATTAACAGGCCTAACTTTAGGGACCATTTTCTTTCAATTAAGTATTATGACAAACTAGATTTCCTTTTCTATTCCGGTATGTAACCTTTAGCTATTTATTTTAAGGAGTTTTTAAAATTTTTCTAAAAGAATATTGTAATAAATTATAATAAAAAATTAAATTCTTAAGCACCAAAATTTATAAAGTCCAAATTGTATGTTATTTAACTATTTTAACTATAACAGAAAGTCATTTAATAATTTAAAAAATTATATGCCAATTCATCATACAATCTAGGATAAAAAAAAAATAAGTTTATTGTAGATAATTTATACTAAAAAATGGAGGAACTAAAATTTAGAGGAATTGAAAAAATGAAAGAGAATTCATTATTATTAGAGGGAATCAAATTTTTTGAAGAAATCAAGTTAAATTATTATGTCAAACTAATAATAAAAATAATTATTAACATTTTTATGGGCCAAATTTTGGAGGGAAATAAAATTGCATGGCATCCAAATTCATTAAATAAATTTATACCTATGTATAAAATAAGAATATATGAAATAATGAGAAATGAGAAATAATGATAAATTTATATATGTATAAAATGAGAAATATATGATGAATCTTCTTTAAATTTTATTGAAATTTATATATATGTATATCTACTATATATGTACATAAGTATGAATAAAAAATTATATTATATATGTTTTTATAAATATTAAATATTATTTAATTTGAAATGAATAAATAAAAAATAGATAAAATAAAAGTAATTTAAATTATATTGATAAATTTATATATGTATAATATATATATATATATATATGTGAATAAGTATAAATAGAAAAAAATAAGTATACATGTATGAATAATTAGAAAGAAAAAAGATAAAAATAAAAATTATTTAAAATTTTATAGATATATATATATATAAATATGTATAAAATGAGAATATATGAAATAATGATAAATTTACATATATGTATAAAATGAGAAATATATGAAATAATGATAAATTTACATATATGTATAAAATGAGAAATATATGAAATAATGGAAGAAGAGAAAATTAAGAATACAAATAAAAGAAAAGAATGAAAAAATAATAATAAAATATGATAATAAAAAGTTACCTAAATTGAATTGTAACTATGTGAAGTGATTACGGGTAAATTGGTCTTTTTATATTAAAATTATATTAAATGGGCAACAAATATGGATGGGGAGACTGTGTGTGTGGTTTTATAAAACATAAAAAAGTTATTTTGCATATATATATGTTTTTCACAGTAGGGTTTGAAATTAAAATAAATATTTAAAATAATTATTTTAAATCAAATTAGCAAGTTGGATTGAATGGATTTGAATTGGCAAGTTGACCAAATAAAAATCAGGTTGACTCGAACCTAACCCGATACGATTTAGGTTGAATCACTATTGAGCATTTTCAGGTTATTATTAGATTGGGTTAGCTTAGGGTTGAAAAAATTAATGTTATATCCCTACTTCAACTCAACCCGAACCCGCACAACCCTCCCAAATTGCCACCTCTATTAATGACACCAACTCATTATAAAATTAGTGAAGCCTAATTAATCAACTCTGTAATTCAATGTCAAATTTAATTCTTTACCAAATAACATTAATGTACTAAAAATTGGTGAACTTATATTAATAAAAGAAAAGTTGCAAAAGCACAATTAACCAATTCTTTATGTTAGTGTTAGATTCAATTTATTTTGAGATCCAATTCACTAATTTACTAGAAGAATTATTGATGCTCAATAAAAAGGAAGTTGGTAAAGACCAATAAATGAATTCTTCAAATTAATATGAAGCCCAATTTGCCAATTCACTGAAATATTAGATAAGTCCAATTAGTTAATAATAATAATAATAATAATAATAATAATGATAATAATAATAATAATAATAATAATAATAATAATAATAATAATAATAATAATAATAATAATAATAATAATAATAATAAGTTGGTCAATCCAAAGTAATCAGTTATTTGAACTAATGTAAAGCTCAATAAAAAATAAGCTCAGTTCCTTGAAAAAAGCCTAGTTTTTTATTTACCTCACTTCAAATTTGTTCAAGACCAACTCTTAAAATTAAGCCTAATTCACCACTTAATTTATTATAAATTTGGTCAAATTTATTTCATAAATGAAAACTCTCAATTCATTAAATAATTCACAAAAAAGTTATAAAGCCCAATATTTTAAAGAAATTGGTCCAACTAATGGATTATTCACTTCAAATTTCTTCAAGCTCAATCTTAAAAAAAAGCCCAGTTAAGTAAAGATTCATTGAAAAATCGGTTAGGTCCAATTAACAAATTCTTTACATTATTATGAAGTCTATTTCTTGAACAAAAGCCCAACCCACAAGTATTAGTAAAATTTTGATTTAATATTCATTTATAATTAGTAACGAAAATCATTGTTGCCATACGTGTACGATTGATATTTGAAGGGAATGAATTTTGGAGGGAAGATAATTAAAGTTTAGTAACTAAAAACTTTGTTGCAATATATTTTATTCGCAACAAATATTTTCTTATAGCAAAAGGTACCAAATTTTGTTGCAAATATATCTTCTTATATGACGGAAAATGTCATATGTAACAAAATAATATTTTTCATAATGAATTATTATTTAATTACGAACATAAAAAATTTAAGGTAATAAATTTGAGTTAAAGGTAACAAAATTTTTACTTTGTTACTCAAAAAAATATTATTTCTAACAAAAAATTTTGTTACAATAAATTTAACATATGTAACGAATTGTAGTTGTTATCAAAAATTTTATTACGTAAAGTGCAATTTGTTATAGTATTTAGTGAGCAAAACCTCTCACTCAGTTTTCATATTCTCTACCCACAGCTCAACTAATTGAGAAAAAGTTGCGAACTACCGCCCTAGCACCATCATCGCCCACAATGTCAATTTCTCCATCGTCAGCAGTCAAAACTTAGAATTTTCACCACCAAAATGCCCCTCTTGATGGACCCATCATTTTCCCTCAACCGATTTTGGGTTTCAATCCTAGAATTGAAAAAAAACACACCACCCCAAAATCGCACCATTGTCATGCTAGGATTTTTAGCGATGCATCCGGCAGTTCCTTAGGGTTCTTAGTATAGTTTCGCTCGCAACAGTGAGAGGAGAATTTTTATGTAGACAATGGTGAGTTTTGTGGCCATTTCCCTGTGCTAGTTGCTGGGGAAAGGTTTGGGGTACATACGAGAATTAGATAAATTTTTGGCCTTAAGAATATATATAGAACTACTTTTTCGAATTCTGTTTTGACCCCAGTATTTTTTGACCGCCCTCAATTTAGTCCTTTGAAAGTTTAACTGCATCTATTCCCCCAATTCTCCAATTCAGAGCTCAAGTGTTTAATCATTACTCTTTGGCTCCCTGCATTTAGAACCCCAAGCAATTAAATCCTAATTGCAAAGGCTATACACAAGAAACTGTAGTTTGGGTAAAACAGTTGAGTAAAATAGTTTGTTCAATTTGCACGCATGCACATCTATGTTGATTTCTTTCTTATTAAATTACAATATGAAATAAGATTGTTGAAGTGCTATATCAATTTCATTTTACTAGGTCTTACAATTTGTTTTAGTTATAGATGGGCGGTAAAAGAAAAAGGAAAAAACAAGGCAACTTTTTCTACTGCAAGATCTGAGTTATTCATGTGTCCACCAAGTCATGATTTTGTATATGGTCTTTCTTCCATATATTCATCTCCTTATACTACCGTAGCTGTTCTTACTTCTAATCCAAGTATGAGTCATGTTCTGACTACACCACCTATAGATCTTGCTAGTTCGAATTATGCTATTTTGTTGACGACTCCGAGCTATTTTATGCTTTGAGTAAATGAGTAACATAAGATCCTCATATCAAGTTAATCCTTACTATGTATTTTAGTAGGCTTAAATTTTTTTATTAGTCCATAACATGTCTTGTTATTTTTTTACAAAATTTTTGAGGGGGGTAGCATGTATTAAATCTTTATTCCTATTCATTTTAATCTCAAATTGAGGACTTTCAAAAATAATATTCTTGCTAAAGAGTTATAATTCTCTTGCTAACGGATGAAAATTTGGACCTATAGAAATACGAGAAAAAGAAACGCAAAAAGGAACAAGCTAGTGAAAGTTGGCATAATTTCTTGTGATTTATTTATTAATTCTATTTATTTATTTTATCAAGAAGACTTTGTTACCCACTACAAATAGATCTTTCAAACTCTTAGTTAAGATTCTAATTTTGGTTTCTTGATTTGAGCATGAGATTTTTAGGGTTCAAATGAGGAGAAAGTGGAGATCAATTCATCTAAGAAAAGGGTTTATTCTACTCTCTTTGATTTTCTCTTCACTTTTATGTTTCTCATGATATTTTGTTCTATTCATGTTTATTTGACAATTCTAAGTGATGCTGCTACGAGCTTGAAGGTCCGGAACTTCGGTGGATTTGAGTGTTTTTGGGCTTGAGATCTGCAACCACGAACACACGTGAACTAGCCGAGATGCCCCCAGCTAAGGCACTCCGACGCTCAAATTAGTTTAGATGGAGCAGAATATATGGAGAATATGCAGTGAAAAGTGTAAATGGCATTACCTTGAGCGCGGTTGGCCCTGCTGTATTTATAGTTTTATGTGGGCATAACTTTACCAAAATACACTTATTAGGTGTGATCTTTCTTTCCCCCTGCTGAAAGTTAAAAGTCATTTCATGTTCGGAATCTGATACAGTGACAGGTGGCTAAATCTCTAGTTTTCCCGGATAACCATGCCAAAAGGGGCATGTGTCTGTCAAAGTTGTTAGTAGGGTTGGCAGAGTTGTTGGCAGCAGTTATACCGACTGCCACGTGTCATCGATGTGGAGAAATTCAACCTACCAGATAAGCGAATAGAGGATGATTCGATGGTCGATTCGTGATAATGGCTCGCATACGTAGCTTGATCCTGAGGCCATGCCGGTCGACTGCGGATGCTGCCACGTGGAGTCAATACAGGTCGACCATGAGTGCTGTCACAAGAGATCGATTTAAGTCGACCAGACACTTGTTGTTTAGGCTTTGTGGGCTTTGTTATTTAGAATTGGGCTTGTTGGGCCTATTAGGCTATCCCATATTATGAGTCCCCCAAACTCTCGGTCCTGATCGAGCTTTTCGATGAGAAGGAGAAGGGAGTTTACATTCAAATATGCTAGGTAATAAATTTAACCTGAGTTTTAGAATTATCGACTAAGGTTTTGAGGCAGTTACTTTTCATTTAATGTGGCTGTTACTGTGCGGAATACGAAGCGCACAAGAACAGGATACAAGCATGTAGGAACAGGATACGAAGCGTGCAGGGACAAGATACAAAGCGTGTAAGGACAAGATACGAAGCGTACTAAAACAGGCTATTATTATGGCAATTGTACGGATTCCCGCGCACGTTCATTTATAAATAGGGGGTTAAACCCATTCATTCACACTTTCGCAACCTGAGTATCAAACAGTGTCCATCCATTGTTGAAGAACTTCTCGCTTCATAATTCTCGCTTCAAAGCTAACACTGTAAGTGTCTGTTACATCTACATTATTTTTCGCCATTACTTTGCAGAATCATGTCTATTAATACCGATTCTAGTAGCGATAGGTCTGAGAATTTGATTCATAGGAGTGATAGTAAAACTCAGGGCGCTGCCCAATCAAGTTCTTTTCGGAGTGAAAATAGTAGTTCCCGTAGGGATATCAACCTTGAAGAGGCTAGAGTAGTATCGGAGGGAGAGGCTGGGCCCTCTGATGTGTTTGTTAGCTGGGATCAACTATTTACCCAGGATCATTATACAAAAATCCCTTCAAAAATAAGCAACGC
>JACGDI010003803.1:479468-593913 GCA_014898725.1 Jacaranda copaia | reverse complement strand
TGATCTCCTGTATGAACGGTGACCCTCTATCCCGATAAGATCTCTAGAGAGTATCCACATTATGTGCTTTGTCAGTGTTTCTCTTCAAGATATCATCGATTTGTCGGTTCAATTGCTGTACCTGATGGGAAACTTTTTCCCACTCATCCCGATTTACCTGGGAGACAAACCTGGTGCGCTCAACCCTGTCGCACTGTGGGCCTCGACTAAGCCGATGTGCCAAATATGGAGATTCACCTCTGTCTTCACGGTAGTCACGATTTGGGTGATCAACTTTATCGTATTGCAGGGCTCGATTAGGTCGAACGCGATCCTCTGAGTCAGCCACCTCCTCACAAAGTTCTGGATGCCTTCTCTCTACTGGCTGGTGACTGGGACTGGGCTCGCGCCAAACGAGTGTCTGCCTGGCCTCCTAATGGGAGGGGCTATTCTCTGGGAGTCTATTTTTAGGCGCTGGCAGGGGGGCTGCACTGGCGGTAGGAGTTGGCACTGAAGTGTGCCTATTCAGAACAGTAGATAACTGAGCCGATATCTGGGCAGAGACCTGCTCACTAATCATTTGCATTAAAAGTCATTTCATGTTCAGAATCTGATACAGTACCAAGTGGCTAAATCTCTAACTTTTTGAGATAACCATGCCAGAAGGGGCACGTGTTTGTCAAAGTTGTTAGTAGGGTTATCAGAGTTGTTGGCAGTAGTTATACCGACTGCCACATGTCATCGATGTGGAGAAATTCAACCTACCAGATAAGTGAATAGAGGATGATTCGGTGGTCGATTCGTGACAATAGCTTGCATGCGTGGCTTGATCCTGAGGCCGATGCAGGTCGACTGCAAATGCTGCAAGTGGAGTCAATACAGGTCGACCATGAGTGCTGTCACAAGAGATCGATTTAAGTCAACCAGGCACTTGTTATTTAGGCCTCGTGGGCTTTGTTATTTAGAATTGGGCCTGTTGGGCCTATTGGGCTATCCCATATCACTAACATAAACTAATTCATTGCACCGCGATTATAATGGACTCTCTTGAGTAAATTAATTGCATAATTTTTTTCCGTGAAATTAATAGCGCTTTATATTATTTTTTTATTGCATGCTTTTTTTATTTGATTGTCTGAAAACTAGCTAATCCAATCTCTAAGCTTTAGAGAAATCTTAGAAGCAATAATAGTGGAATTGAATGACAGTACAAGAGCTTAAATTTAATTATTCAAGTAAAGGAATAAATTAATTAATTTGGAAGTGGAATAGGAATTTACCTGTCTACTCTAGGTAATTAATTGCGTGGAACCTTCTCATTCATAATATAGGTAATTCACACAACAATATAGTGAATTAAATAAATTAATGATTTGATTGCAACTAATTTTGGATTGAGCCTGCAATTGCATAAGATAGGATTAACAACTTGTTATTCATCTATAGGGAGAAAATAAGGTAATCAACCAACTTGATAGATGAAATCATAATTCAAGGCTTTTGTCTCCTAATCAAAATTTAATCAATAGCGTTTTTCATTTTTTGGTTTAATTTCTAATATAATACAATCAATCATTGTTTGAATAAAATAAGGATGTGATAAATTGATGCTTTTTTTATGAATAGTTTAGTTCCTCGTGGGGTGGCAGTTTCTTCATCAATTTGTTACTTGGATTACTTATTGTGATGTGTCACTTGAGTGATTGCATTACTCATTTTGTTTCCAATGGTATGCACTTAGTAGATGAATAATATTATGCAAAAAAATATAATTTGTGTGTGGATGTCATGGAAAAAATATTCCATGTAGTTAAGGCTATATGGTTCCAAGATTTTTACATAATAGTTATTACATGCATAATTTATATGTTTTTATAATTTAATCATCATTCAAATATAAGATTCTCTTGTGTTGAATACTTTTTATATTTCTTGTAGAATAAGGTGTAGTTGTTGGGTAGTGACTAGCATGGTCAGTTGTAAAGCTAGGAGTCACAAGAAAAAATAGCTGTAATGCTAGGAGTTGCAAGAAAACGCATCTGCTTATGCTTCACATGAACTATAACCTATTCTTATGATGGAGGACCAATGGAGACTGTCAATTCCTCATTGATGTTTGTAGTAATGCACCTTCTACTGAAAATGTGAATCTTCATCTTTCAAGAAAAGATAAACTACTTGTAAGCTTATTTTCATTTAATTTAACAATTTGTGCCTTGTACCTTTGATAAATTTGATATTATAGCTACTAACTAATAAAATATTTTTGGTTATTTCGAGTTAGAAACAATGTGGCTATCCGTTAAGAGGGAAATCTAACAATAGTTCATCAATAAATATAAGTATTCAAATTATTATAAATTAGACTGCACTTTATTTTCTTTTCTACTTTATTGACAAGTTTCATCTGAATTCAGATTACTTAAGTTTTCAACATAAATTCTCTATTCATTGTAAGTGGTAACATAAATTTTATCACGATATCTAAGCTCAAAGATAAAATTGGAAGTCAAAACAAATAGGGTGCATCAAGAAAGCATAGAATAAATCAACTGGGTGATTATTTTAGGAAACGTGTGAAATTGCATTCTATTTTGTGGAATGTTGGTGTCAGGATTGTATTGATGGATTTATGTTCTAAATTAGGGATAAGTTTTCTTGAAATATATTATATTTTGAGTAAGATATGTTTAAAAGGTTTTCAGTATTTGATTCTCAAGATGCTTTGATTTGTCTCTACATATGAAGGCCTAATTAGTTTGAGATATTATTCTATTGGCACACATATAGTTGGACAAGATATCTTAGAGCATGAGAGGATTATTAACTTATAAACTATTCCAAGTCCTACTTGTCTTTCAATGTGTGATAACTAGGTATCATCATCCCTTCCTTAGTCAATGGGGGATAAAGGGTACCAAATAATGATGACCAGATTTGTTGCTGACACGGAGGACCAGTTGCTTTGAGTTATTGTCACATTAGCATACATATTGTGGGGATTTTGTCCTTGGAAAAGTACACTTGCAATCTTGGCACTTGGTAGAATATAAGGTCCTAATATAGATTTGAGTGCATTAACTAATATCTTTGATTCCTTACTTGATGAAAGGGTGTTTTACTCTAGGGTGCTTGAGTAGATGATGCCAATAAAAGGATGCTTCATTGCAGAGTGAAAATCATCTGCATCTTTGAGTGGGTGCTTTAATTTGTGAAATTTGAGTGTAGAGTGCCTATTGTTGGAAAAGTGCTTTGCAAGCCAATGAGATTGGCATTATAAACTATTTCACTCATGGTATAATCTTTATTGAATGGTATTCTTAATATAGCCATCTTTATCTTATGCTTAGTTTTACTTCACTAGCATTTGGATGAAGCCCTTAGATCACCTATAACTACAGGACTTGGTTTGGTGACCATGGATTAAGTTTCGCATGGTCGTGATCTTAAATCTTCTAAGTCATATGATCTTTAGAGACGGAGAATCTAAAATCTAAATAGACTTATACTAACGATGCATAAATCTAAGAGTTGGAGATTGTTCCATTCCATGAGCAACTATATGAGATATCAGCACATATTAGTAGATGTTTGTCAAAGAATAAAGTACTAAAGATCCACCGGAGAATCCATTAGATAGCTATAGTAGCAAGTCGGTAGTGGCTAGTTCTCCTGCTTATGCTAGTACATATTATTAGTCCTTTAACCTGAGGATCCAAGGTAACCTTGTGTTTGGTACTCATACTTTGACTCTTTCTTGACTACTTAGCGGGTCTTTCAAGTTGAAATTGGGTATGAGCTACTTGGTATAGAGATTTGTAAGTTAAAAATGAAATCCGACACCTCGCTGTTGTGAAGGACGAGTATATCTCCTATGTGTTCCATAATAATTGATTTCAAGAAATTCTTGCACAAGGTGGTGTGATAATTTAAAAAAAGAGTTTTTCAAAGGTGAGATCATACAATAGGGATCGAACATTGAAAATAGAGACATAGTATCGAGGTAATTAAAGAGCTGACAAATATCTTGCCCAAGTCTTCTTTCGGGAGATAAGAGGCGAAAGGATTGTATTTACATGGTATGCTAGAGCGATGATGTTTTTCTAGAATATTCATTTCAACCAATTAGTTGGGCTCCATGGGCTTGAAATTAGACATCGACCAGGGAGATTGAGTATTCTTCAATTAATAAGATTAATTGAATTAAGTCGACTAGTTTAAAAAGAGTTTTAAACTAATATAATATATTCAAAAGTCACAACGATTTGTGAGTCCATGTTCAATGAATGATAAAACCTATTGGGTCACACAAAAAATCCAATTAGCTTCCTAATTTTAGAAGAAAATTTTCTAACCGTTAGAAAAGGATTTCTTCTAGTGGACCAATTTTTAGGTACCAAGTTTGAAGGTCAATTTTATCTTGATTAATTTAAGTCTTAACTTATTCAACTAATTTAAGAAGTTAAATTAGACTAATAATTAATGGGTTAATTATTTGGAGCTAATGTAACCATCAATTGTTCAAATTAATTTAAAGAATTAAGTTAACGGATTTAGCTTAAGGAGTTAAACTAGTTTGACTTAAAGAGTTAAGTCAAAGGATAATTAATTAAATTAAAGAGTTTAATTTGATTAATTAGGAAGAATAAATTTTGGAGGAAAGACTCAAATGAGATTTGAAATGGCATCTTTATTAATTTGGAATGAGATTCCAAATGTAATTAAGATGCAAATGAAATTCAAATGAGATTTGGATTTACATTTGCTACCTTGGCAACCCTATATGACCGACCCCTCTTATGCGTTGTGTGATGCCAACTTGGTATAGAGAGAGGAGGTCGTGCATATGCTTATTGGTGTGAAGAATTAGATTATTCTTTTCCCTCAAAAACCACTTGCAAGCTAGCACTCATGTGTTGAAAGGTAAGTTTCCTTCTTCTTCTTCTTCCAACCTAAAATTCAGCCTCCACCATTAGAAAATCTTTGATCTTACTCCAACTCATAAACTATAGATTTAGGAAAATCACATTGGTGTGTGGATCTTTACAATAGAGGCAAGGCGTGTGACTTGCTTATTTTTGGAGATCTACATGTACGTGGTCCAACTTGGTGATTTTTTACAGGGAGTTTTAGATGGCGAATTGATCTTAAATTTTAAATTGAAGTTCACCAAGGTGTTGGCAAGCTCCTGATAGGTTTTCAAATTTTTGGAGATGATTTAACAGGGAGGTTGTTGCTATCTTCTCACTATGCCACTATTAGGTAGATTCTAGAGCCAGTGAAGTGTTCACTTGCTATTCCTTGGATTTGCTCATCAAGGTAATACTCTATCAAAATTTGAATCCTAGGCATGATTAGATCCTTTTTCTTTTTTCTTCTAGGCACTAGTTAATTTCATGTTTTGAAGTTTTGGTATTAGATCCTTGTGCCTTACTAATCTGCACGTGGTATCAGGGCCTAAATCATGCTTAGATTTTGATTTTGTTTGGTTGATTGATTCATGTGATGGATTAATTTGGATCACCATATTCTCAATTCAATTGTTGGAATTAATTGTTAGATCAATTATTTGTTTATGAGATAAGCATTCAATTGTTGGAATTAATTGTTAATTTTAGATTTATATATTGTTCTTTTAATTATTGAATGAATGATGAATAAATGAGAATGATTATGAGCCTTTAACATTGATTTTATTTTTTTCAAAGTTGTTGAAATGGGTTGTATTAAATGGGGCTTGTATGCCTCTTTTTCTATCTTGTAAAAGTTATGAGAGTAGAATCATTAGGAATGAGGATTTTCATTTCATGTAAATGTTGCATGGAACAAGAAGTCCTATGGAGACATGGAGACCTTTTGAAGATCCATGAATGTATGAGATATACTCATGTAATAGTTTAGTTTAATCAACCCACTTAAAATCAACCGAAGTGATGCACCTATGGCTCTAAATGCATCACTTGGTTGGGCTCACAATCATCCCACCCTAGGAATATGCTAGGCACATTTACTTATTTATGCTTTTCATATCCTATTGATGTATGAAATCTATGATTAAGATATAGAGAACTTAAATAAGAAAATAAAAATGATGAGATCTTTGCAAACAAAATCATTCTACTTAGAGTGTCTAAGTGCTTTTCAAATATTAAGTCAAAATTGATACAAGTTAAAAGAGTTTTAATTAATCCAAACCTTCCACCAATAGTGTATGCCATGATGATGCTACTAATTTTGTGTGATGATACTTGGTCATGAGGGTCACACTTAGAAGGAAATTTGTGAGCATACACTTAGCATAAAATGCATCTTTGACTTGAGAACCCTAATGCATTAGCACTCAGTCACAGGGGATGTTGTAAGGCCATCTTGAGATAGTTTGATTGGTGGGTTTGACTTAATGCTTAGTAGTACAAATGGCGCATGGTCATATGGGTCTATATAAAAAGTGAGGCAAAATATATCAAAGTTGCATGAGATGCAATTAGCAAAAGTTGCTTAACCTTCAATTGCTCATGGATGGCACTCGGTCATGGGGATCTATTGGCAAGTTATTGGGGTCTGGATTCTCACTAGAAAATATGATTTCCCAAATTCTTCTTGGGGGTAAAGGATTTGATAAAATAGTGGGAGAAAAATATATTGAAATACTATGAACATGTTTTAATATCAAATTCAATTACATGCATATTCTCTTTTACACCTTTGAGGATTAGTGAAATCTTAAGAATGGCTGAAATTCCACTCAACATTATTTTGAAAACCTAATAAACCAACCGTGCCAAACTTCCACGATTGATTTAACCTCAAAAATCATTCTAGGTTCCTAGAGGTCGATAAAGGTACTATATCATAGTACTCCTAATCCCTTTGAGATTAATTTAGATATAGAGAAACATGAAAAGTTCATGAATTGAATTTAGGATCGTTCTATCCCTTGGTCTCATGTTGGCATCTACAAACTTTAAAAGTCTCAAGGACATATGAGTTGTACCTTGGTAAAAGTTTACAAAGAGTTGTAAAGCAAATGAGGTATGAGAAGTTCATGTTGTCAAAGAAGACTTTTCAAGCTAGGATAGATGTGAAGTCATGTGTCATTGACTACGGTCTAAAAATGATTAAGCTTGGAGAAGCTTTTAACTTGGACGTAGTGATGGATAATGATCTCCATGAGAATTTGATCCTCACATCCTTGTTGAGTTTTATTGATCAAAGTGTTAATCTAGACAGAGACTACCATGACAAGGCCAAACCTTCGACACATGTTTCCTCTTCCAAGTCTAGGGTCCTAGGGTTGCTAGAAAGGGAGGTAGAAGGAAAATATGTTCCTCCTTTATGGGAAAACAACTATCAAAGGTATTTGGAGGAGTCAAGAAGATTATAGAGGAAATAGTCAATATTATTTGTTTCTACTTAGGCAAAATAGGCCATTGAAACTATTTACAAGGGTTGCCTTGCAACCCTTAAGAAGGGCATGAACTATATTGAAGTGCGTTTCAGGATAAATGTTTCCTCATAGATATATATATCACATGTGGTTCTTTTCTTTGTAAGTTGTTACAAAGAATAAAAAGAAGAATAGAACTAAGTAATATGGATATGATCCACTACCTTAGCTAAGGAGCAAGAGTTGTGTTCGAAGCCAAAGGTGTACAATAAATTAGACTTAGAGAATTCCATACTTGTATTGGACCTTTGACATAGAGTACCATATATTGTTGAGAAAAATATTTCTATTCCTATTTTGGATTGTGAAGGATTTGATCCTTCTACATCAAATAGGAGATTAAAGACATTAAAGAATGAGTTTCTTAGTTGCTTGTGCTACAATTAACAAAAGCTTGTATATATTGGATTCTTAACCAACACTAATGCACTTTCAACTAAGTAATAAATTAGATATCCAAGAACATGCCATTTTGTGGCATATAAGACTTTATCATATCTCCAAAAATAGGATGAACAAGTTAGGATCTCTCAAAGCACTAAATGTTAGTAGCATTGAGAACCTTCCCACTTGTGAATCTTGTTTTAAGGGATAAATAACCTAAGCTCATTTTGTAGGACAAATGGAGCGCTCCACAAATCCTTTGAATTTTATCCATATAGATGTTTGTGGACCACTAAGAGTTAGTAGGAGAAGTTACTATTCTTACTTCATTATTTTCATCGATGATTGTAGTCAATACAAATATATATATCTTATGAAGTAGAAAGTAAAAAGGACTTAGTATTAAAGCCCTTCAATTGGATCGAGGGAGAGAATACTTAAATACCAAATTCTTGAATTGTTTAAAGGAGAATGGGATTCTCTCTCAATGGACTCCACTTAGCACATGTTAACTCAATGGAGTAGCTAAGAGGAGCAATTGTACCTTGTTGGACATAGTACATGCCATGTTAAGCTTCTTCAATGTGCCTATAATCTTTTTAGCAGATATGCCTGGCAAACAGCGCCAAAGTTACCCAGCACAGTACTTTCAAAGTCGATGCTAAAAATGCCACATGAGATGTGTCATGGTGAAGCACTCTCTTACTACTATCTAAGGGTTTGGGGATCTTTCCCTAAGTGAGACGGATAGTGGGAGATAAGTTGGATAGCAGATCCGTCTTGTGCAAGTTTGTGGGATACCCAAGAGAGTCTATGGGTTATTAGTTTTATGATCTCTTGGAACGATGTGTTTGTTTTGAGGAATGTTACCTATTTGAAAAAGGAATTTCTATAAGATAGAAAAGGTATTGTAATTGAACTTAGTGAAGTTTAAGACAATCAGTAAATCCCACAAGTAATAGAAATAAATATCAAAGAGCCTTACACACAACCTCTAAGAAGGTTGGATTGGATCAAGAAGTAACCTAAAAAGTTTGAATTTCTTCATGAGATTGGTCAATCAAATAGAGATCTAAAGACCTACGAGAAAGCTATGTCAGACATAAATTTGGGGCATTAGCTTGAAGCCACGAGATCTAAAATAGACTTCATGTACTCAAACAAAGTATGAACATTGGTAGATCCACCAAAGGGAATAGTTTCCATTGATTGCAAATGGATCTATAAGTGAAAGCTTGAGGTAGATGGAGAAGTGGTGACTTTTAATGCGTGACTAATGACAAAAGGTTACACTTAAAGACCCAATATTGATTTCAAGGAAACCTTTTCATTGGTCGCTATACCTAAGTCTATTCAAATTCTACTTACCATGATTGCATATTATGATTATGAGATATAACAAATGGATGTGAAAACTACTTTCCTCAATAGAGACATTGAAGAAGAAATCTATATGGAGCAACCACAAGATTTTGTATCCAAAGGGAGTAAGCAAAAGGTTTGCAAACTTTAAAGATCCATTTATGGACTATAATTGGTGTCATGAACTTGGAACACACATTTTTGATAAGATAGTCAAATTATTTGACTTTATCAAAAATATGTATGAACCTTGTGTATACAAGAGGGCTAGTAGGAGTAGCATACAATTTATTATGTTTTATGTCGATGACATCCTTTCATTAGGAATGAGGTAAGAATGTTAGAGTGTACTAAGGCATGGTTGTCTACAAAATTCTCCATAAAGGTTTAGGAAAGCATCCTACGTATTGCGAATATGTATCTATAGAGATAAATCGGGAATAATGCTAGGGCTTTCCCAAATCCAATATATTGAACAAAATACTAAAGAAGTTTAGCATGGAAAAATCCAATAGGGGATTTCTTTTTTTGGGACGTGATTTCAGTCTTTCCAAGTCTATGGCCCCTTAGACTATCAACAAGAGACAAAAAATGTCCCACATACCTTATGCACCCACTACATGGAGCATAAATGTGTGCCATTCAATGTACATAAAAGTATGTGCCACACTCACTAAGCATTACGAGTAGATTCCAATTCGATCCTAGTGAATGTCATTAGATGACCATTAAAATAATCTTTGAGAAGGACTAAAGACTTGTTCTTGGTACACAACAATGGAAAATTGAAACTCCTAATGTTTTTAGATTTTATTTTCCAATTCAATGTAGATGACCCAATATCCACTTTTGGATATATATTTTTGTCTTAATTATGACATGGTGAGTTAGAAGAGTTCCAAAACGACACTTCAACCAAGATAACCAGTAAGGTGAAATACTTTATGGTTTAGGAAACCATAAAGGAAGGTGTTTGGATAAAAACTTCATCCAAGGGTTGGATGTAGTGCCTATCACGCATAAGCCTATGATTATCTTTAGACAATAATTTAGGACTTGAGCCAAGATCTCATTAGTGATCTAGACACATTAAATGTGTTATCATTTGCTATATGATATCAATTGATAAAGGTGACAACTAAGTGGATAAAAATTGCCTTAGAATTGAATATAGAAAAACCACTGTGTCAAACCCTAAAAGCTAAAGGTCATTAGAGGACATCTTATAAAGATGGGTCTCAAGGCCATAGGGCATTGGCTTTAGCGAAAGTGGGAGATTGTTGGAATAGTACCCTACAAGCCAATGAAATTGACCTTGTAAACTATTTCACTTGTGGTACAATCTTTATTAAATGATATTCTTAATATGACCATCTTCATCCTATGCTTAGTTTCACTTCAGTAGCATTTGAATGAAGCCTTTAGATCATCTATGACTATGGGACTTGATTTTCTAACTATGGAATAAGTCTTACATGGTCGTGATCTTAAGTATTCCAAATTATAGGATCTTTAGAGATAGGGCATCTAAGATCCGGATATACTTGCACTAACAATACATAAATCCAAGGGTTAGAATTGCTCTGTTCCATGAGCAACTATATGAGATACGGGTGCATATCAATAGATGCTTATTAGAGAATAAGATACTAAAGATCCACCGAAGAATCTACTAGATAGCTGTAATGGCAAGTTGGTAGTGGCTAGTTCTCTTGCTTATGCTAGTGCATATTATTAGTCCTTTAACCTGAGGATCCATGGTAACCTTGTGTTTGGTACTCATGCTTTAACTTTGCTTTGACCACCTAGCAGGTCTTTTAGGTTAAGATTAGGTATGAGTTACTTGGTATGGAGGTTTGTGAGATCTAAGATGAAATTCGACTCCTCACTATTCTGAAGGGCGAGTACATCTCCTATGTGTTCCATAATGATAGATTTTAAGAAATCCTTGCACAAAGTGGTGTGACAATTTGGAAAACAAGTTTTTTGAAGGTGAGGCCACACAATAAGGATCGAACATTGAGAATAGAGATATAGTATTGAGGCTACTAGGAAGCCGACAAATATCTTGTGCAAGGCTTCTTTTAGGAGATAAGAGATCAAAGGACTGTATTTGCATGGCACGCTAGAGTGACGATGTTTCTCCAGAATATTCATTTCAGCCAATTAGTTAGGCTCCATGGGCTTGCAGTTGGACATCGACCAAGGAGATTGGGCACTATTCAATTAATGAGATTAATTGAATTGAATCGACTAGTTTAAAAAGAGTTTTAAACTAATATAATATATTCAAAAGTCACAAGGATTTGTGAGTCCATGTCCAATGATTGATAGAACCTATTAGGTCATACATAAAATTCAATTAGCTTCCTCATTTTAGGAGACAATTTTCTAAGTGTTAGAAAAGGATTTCTCGTAGTGGACCAATTTTTAGGTACTAAGTTTGAAGGTCAATTTTAGTTTGATTAATTTAAGTGTTAAATTAATCAACTAATATATGGAGTTAAATTAGACTAATAATTAAGGGTTTAATTGTTTGGTGCCAACATGATCATCAATTGGTCAAGTTAACTTAAATAATTAAGTTAACGAATTTAACTTAAGGAGTTATGCTAGTTTGACTTAAAGAGTTAAGTCAAAGGAGAATTAATTAAATTAAAGAGTTTAATTTAATTAATTAGGAAGGAGGAAATTTGGAGGAAAGACTCAAATAAGACTTGAAATAGCATCTTAATTAATTTGAAATGAGATTCTAAATGTAATTAAGATGCAAATGAAATTCAAATGAGATTTGAATTTACAGTTGCCACCTTAGCAACCCCATATGGCCACCCCTCTCACGCATTGTATGATGCCAACTTGGTATCATAGATTTTTAGCATCTATATATAGATACAGAGAGAGGAGGTCATGCATATGCTTATTGGTGTGAAGAATTAGATTATTCTTTTCCCTCGAAAACCACTTGCAACCTAGCATTCATGTGTTGAAAGCTAGCCTTTCTTCTTCCTCTTCCAAGCCAAAATTCTGCCTCTACCATTAGAAAATATTTGGTCTTACTCCAACTCATAAACTAGAGATTTAGAAAATCTCATTGGTGTGTGGATCTTTGCAATAGAGGCAAGGCATGTGACTTGCTTATTTTTGGAGATCTACTTGCATGTGGTCTAACTTGGTGATCTTCTGTAGGGTGTTTCGGATGGTGAATTGATCTTAAATTTTAAATGAAAGTTTACCAAGGTATTGGCAAGCTCCTTATAGTTTTTCAAAATTTTTGGAGATAATTTAATAGAGAGATCATTGCTATCTTCTCACTGTGCCGCTAGCAGGTAGATTCTAGAGCCAATGAAGTGTTCACTTGCTACTCCTTGGATTTACTCATCACGGTGATCCTCTATCTAAATCTAAATCCTAGGCATGATAAGATCCTTGTTTTGCTTGTAGGCACTAGTTACTTTCATGTTTTGAAGTTTTGATGTTAGATCCTAGTACTTTACTAGCCTTCACCTATGCAATTGTCAACATTTAAATACTTGTACCCTGCATCTTCAACAGTTGCATTCTTATGCATCTTAAACTTGCACTTGCATTTAGCCAACATTTAGGAATTAGAAATTTTCACTTTGACAATAGCCAGCAAACATATGCAATACAAGGGAGATGTTTATTAAATCAAAACAATTGCAGTGAAGTTATTAAGTTGCAAATTATTCACATTCTTCTCTAAACAATTGTTATTCAAGACCACAAATGTAATAACTACTGTATATGTACATAACACAATATTCAATATAACTGTGGCATAATTTTTTGCATCTTCAGTGCATACCATGACATTTCAGTAAATTTATCTCATTTTACAGAAACTTTGCTCTAGTGTTCATTTCCATTACTTCACCTTCTAATTTTTTTCTCTTTATTCACGAATTCATTTAATTGATCTTCTAATTTTCTCTTTTTCATTTAATTGAACATTGCCTTTCTTCATGAGAAACTAGAGAAAAAAAATCTATTGGTCATTGGCAAAGGATCTTGAAGGAGTATTTGACCAATATTTAGGCGAAGGACTCATTTAGGTATATAAGAAACACCATCACATTCTTGTAGTGGTGATAGTCGACCGCTGCATGAACACTATTGCAACTATAATTAGGTTTGTAATTAGTAAACCATTCCTATAGTGCCATCAAATTTGAGAACAATATGGTAATAAACATTATGCCCTGTGAGAGATTGGTGAGTTCACGTTGAAACTACAAAATCTACTATCCATTACTATGTTAGAATTACTACTTTTTCTCATTCAGAATGTTTTATGAAAAATTGACAAAGATAATATTGCTTGAAATTTCCTTTGACACCAAGTTGTAAAGCCATATATCATAATATTATTGTTATGGATCTAAGTAATTAGAAAAGTTTCATCATCTGAGGTCAGTTTCAAAATTGTGGCATCCACGAAACCAAGCTCATTTTTTCCCAGAGAGTGCAATCACCATCGATCTACTTCAAGATACATAATTCTCACTAGTTAGCTATATGAAAATCAATCAAGATTGTCCATATGATGAAGAAAAAATGGACTAAAGGAATAGTCAATGGTTGATGAACCATTAGAAGAGCTTAATTACAATGATCGGGGAATATCTATGGAAGAAGAATGAATTGAACTAAGGATCGGAAGAAGAAGAGTAGAGATATCAGGTTAGATGGATCTAGCAGAAGCAAGAGGAAGGATTATTGCTGATACAATATTAAAAGCAATCCACTATGAAAAGTGTGCTCGTGCTTTTGAAGGATTTGGAGGAAAAAGGAAAAAGATGTTCTAAGATAATATTTACATGAGAAAAAATACAATATTCATATACACTCATCCAATTGGCAAAGCAAAGAAGATGACTTAACTATCTTTCTAATTAATTAACCAAACAAATAACAAATTGATTAATTGCAAGGGTTAACTTAACTAACAAAGTTCCATGAAAAAGAAAAATATCAAAGCAAGATACCCTAATAGTATGTTTGACTATGATAAACAAATCTTACATATAATAGTTGTTAAAATCACATTATTCATTAATTTCTTCTTAACTGAATACATTAATGTTGTTAAATGACTTATGAAATAAGTGCTCTTTCTCTTATTCCTACCTAATAATGGAAGGTGCTTCATCATCTTACACATATAATGATATTTCCCAGCAAATTAATGATGATGATGATAATAGCTCTAATAAAACTAAAACTACCTCTGATTGATCCTCTTCCACTGACATGTCAACAAATTACAATAATAGTACCCAGGATAATGGATGACATTTGTCTTCCTATCATAGGTTGTATGCCCATTATACTTTAGGGGAAAAATTCCAATATGCGCTTCTTGTTTAAGAGCCACAAATTGGGTAGAGGAAATATTAGATGGTCATCTTGAGAGGATTAAAAAAACAATGTGAATAAGTAAAGAATGTCTTAATGTTATGTGTAATTTGATTTGAAGCAAGGGTTTGCTTAAGGAGGGTAGACCTACTAAGATGTATGTAAAGGAGGTGATAGCCATTGTTTTGCACATTAATGGATAAGGTCACTACAAATGTGATAGCTGTGAATGGTTCCAACATTCAAGTGAAACTATTCACTAATATGTCTGCTGAGTTGCAGGAGCAAAAACTATTTAGCTCTTGAAATCATAACTCGTTCAGACCTTAACAATGTCCAACCCCACATACTATATAATTGTGCATTCTATCCATGTTTTAAAGTGATTAATCAAATGTTCATATTATGCCTTCAATTTGGTCTATTCGTACCTTTTTTAATTTAAAGATCTATTGTCACTATAGGAATGTATTGATGTAGTAGATGGTACTTATGTGCTTGCCCTAGCACCATTATTAATGCAAAATACATATCATTGTTGCAAATTTGTTATTGCCGAAAATGCATTAGTTATTAGTGACATGGACCTAATGTTTATCTATGTTACGTCTGGGTGAGGTGGAATCAGAGCGCTAATGATTCATGTGTGTTGGTCCATGCTCCTAGGATATGCCCCAATTTTCTATCAACATCTCAAAGTTACTCTTCTCACCTACAATTGATTAAAACATTACCATAAATTAATAAGCTTTGTAACATTATGGCTTTCATTATCTCTAGGGAAGTATTATATTGTTGACCCTAGGTATTGCAACTTTACAGTCTTCCTCGCTCCATATCGAGTGTAATGGTATTGTATTAATCAGTTTGGTGGTCGAACTAGGCCACAAGAGCTTTTCAACCAAAGGCATGTAAAGCTTCAGCAGTGTGGTAAAGTGAGCTTTTGGTATCTTGAAAAATAGGTTTTGAATTTTAAGGTGCTAAATGCCACTCACAAGCTCCACCATTAAGTACAAATGGTGATTGCCTACTGCATTATATACAATTTTATAAGAAAATACTTTAGAGATGACACATTCTTACTAGAGGAACAAAATTTAATGAACAATGCTAACAGGATAATGACCACCACCAACCATCCCAATATGAAATTGATTGGATAATGGAATTTTGTGATAATCTTGCAAACATTACGTAGGTAAACCATGTATATACATAACATTGTATGGAGTAAATTATGTTATAGGTTATGGATATGTTTGCCATTGGTTGAACAAGAAACTTCCACATGTATAACATAAATTTTGTACTTGAGTACTCTTATGTTTGTATTATTGCTACCACCCACTTTACTGTCTATGTGCGACTTTGCAGGGAAATATACATTATGTTTAGTTAATAGTAAGTCTAGAGTTGTTGAGCTCTATATTAGGTATACAATGATTTTAACAATTTGGACAGCATGAAATGATTGCTCTATGTTACATATGTAATGCTATATTTAAATTATTTTTGTCAAATGTTAATGATTATAACGATTTGTACCCCATATGTTTCCTCGATTGTAGCAGAATGATAGTTTATGATACACTTATGTGCTCGCATAGAGCGTGCCCAATGCTTTGTCACAAAGCACAAATGGAAAGTAGTTATAGATGCTATCTCTATAGATGCCCTTTAGGGTCCAACCGTCCAGGTGGATTATGTGGGTTCTAATTTCTACGAGTATTCATGCAATATGTCTTGTCGCATTACATGAGAGAATCAGTTCCTTATCCAACTATGTGGGAAAACCTTGTTACACAACTTCATTCGCACACATAAAGTTTGTCCTGTGAGTCAGGCAATCTCATTAACCTGCAGTCTCAAATATCAATTGCCTTGGTAGACATATCAATACAATAATCCACTCGAGCTACGTTTTTCTGCTACTTAAGAATGGTTATGTAGTTGAGTATTATTTTGCTTATTCTATGTGCACCATCAACATAATGAGGGTTAATAATTTGCACCATAGCTGACAGGATAATATGTTCATTACTAGAAAGAACATTTATTTTTATTTCTTTTTCAATGGACTGACAATTGGTAGACTAAAACTGCTATTTTCAACTTGTATAATACAATATTCAGAAAAATATATTGGAAGAAATATAAATTTACAATTATAACTTATTATATTCTATGTAAAGTGAAAATCAATTGTTCATATTTATATAGAAGACATGCACACTCTTGCATGTGCTTAAATAACCAAAATATTGATAAAAAATTGAAACAAACATATTTCATTTGTTAAATTGAAGAATTGACACAACAAAAACATACAATGGAGTTAATTACCTTATAGAGATAATTGATTTAATCTAAAGAATAGAATCATTTTTGTATCATATTGAAGAAACATTTCAAATGACATTTACTTTTGTGCAAATTATATATTAAATCAATATACCAATATAAGGAAATTGGAGGAATAACTTGATATTATTATACATTAACATCAACAATAAAACTGTGTGAAGTTATACTTTGGATGCAAATAATTCTTAGAGTTTTGATTCTCACACAATTTTTTTTACACAATATATATATTTAAGTTTTCCTAAAACTAGATACAAATTTTTATCATATTAGATATGCATAACATGTGGTCATTTTACTAGATGTGTTCTAGGGGTTAGTTTGATCAGTTTAGACAGGCAATACCAAAGAGTTGATTATATTGGACTGAGATTACACATTTTAACAGTGATTATAAGCCTAAGAAAAGGGTGAATTAGGCCTAACGGATTTTAATGCAGCATACATTTATCACTCAAAGACTTTTTGGCCTTTCAAAATGCTTTAAGTTTTTGTAAAAAACTACTTTAGTTATCGATTGGATATTTTAAATATTAGTTAAACAACTAGTCAGAGCAGTGATAAATAAAGTAGTAAAAATAGAAGTAGATAAAGACTAGTGTTTATAAAGGTTTGGAAAGTTACTTCTCTACCAAATCTTTCACTTAGAATTTTGAACCTATCAAATCAATTAAGATATAAGAATGTTTTACAGTTAAGTACAATAATTTGACAGAATAAAAAGTTAAGGAATAGAAACACCCTAGTAGGATGAAAACTAACTCTTCACAAAGAGCTAAATCAATATCCCATATGGGATAAGGCAAACTCCAGAGCATTAGGAAACCAACTACATTATGAATAGGTTTAAGGGAACTTCTACTAGTTTTACTTGCACAACCTCTATGGATTGATGCACGAGTTACTGCCACTACATATAATAAGTTCTAGACTCATTTTCCAAATTGAAACCCAGAATACTATAGAAGATTCCAAATTGCACTGCTTTACTAGTTTTTTCACCTAGAGGTTCTTAGAGCAACCAAGCACCGATTTGTTCTTTTCACGAGGTCCCTCGAGAGTAAATACCACTCTCATCCCTCTTTACTACTAGGTCTTTTGAGAGGCAAACCACCTTGTCTTTATCTAACTGAGGTCCATCAAAGGCAAGCTCCCGTTGGCCTTCTTTACCAAGGTCCCTCGAAAGCACATATAATGTAAGGAATTAACTACATTTAAGTGCAAAATGTGCACGAGATTATCACACAACTCCTCAAGACACTTAACAAAGATTTTTTCTCGACTAAGTGATTCACACCAAATAATGCTGCATATTTTCTTATTTGTGTGCTCATGTCCAATGGCTATAAATCCTTAATTAGGTAAGTATACATTGAAATCAAATAAGGAAACAAGATATTATAGTAAAATTCCATTAGCATCATGAATTGTAGATATATCAACAAATACATCAAGATTGATTTCTTTCCTATATCATAAAAGATATGAATCATGCTAGAATCTTTAAGAGATCATTTAAATACGAAAAGGATGTTCCCACGTATAGACATATTCGAATTAATAATTAAAGAAAGAATAATTATGACATCTAAATTAGATAAATTTGTTTAGGAAGCTAGAGATGTAAGATTTAGAGCCAAGAAGGATGTACTTTTCTAATATGAAAGCTATGATAATCAATCTAGATAATCTTCATGAAAAAAGTAAGCCAAATTCTAGTTATTTATGAAAGGCAGATTCTAGAGAAGACTTATGAATTCTTTGTAAATTATTTAAAGATAATTTACTATGTCAATGCATAGTAATTCTCTTTCCTTAAATCATTGAAAGGTTAACAAATGGGAAGAAGATAACAGAAAAAGAAAAGAAGCAATTGCTTAATCATTCTGAGTAATCATTCTATATATTACATTGATTGAATCTAGCCATGATGAGCATATATTCAATTCACATTTAGCAATATGATATTATATCCATAAATAAGAGATATGTCGTACTTAATCAAATGTAAAGATATACTATCAAAATATAAGGAAAAATAAGTTCTCGACAACATAAGAAAAGTTCTAGCAGATTTTTGGGAATAATTCAAATTAATCATGAAATAAATATTGTCACAATTAAGACTTTTAAACTCATGTGAAATCATCAAAGGGTTAACACATTTGCATGTAGTATGTTGTGGATATAGGTTCTTGGATAAGCTTATCTGAAAGGTCTTTTAATTAAAATGTTTTTGCAGTTTTATAAGACATTAATTGTTATTTTAAATAACCATTTGAAGTGTCTAAATAAAATATGATTTTAGAAACTATAAGATATTAGTAATGGTAATTTTATAAATTATATGGTGAAAATTAAAGGAGTGTGTTTAAGATCATAAGATATATGAATAGAAAGTACTTCTTAATTTTTTTTAAAAGAGCTTGTAAATGCTAACATTTTATTTTGAAAGCTTATAAACTCCTTTCTAAAAGTTTCACCAAATATTTTATAATGTCTTAAGCTCCTAAAATACATCTTATAAAATATTTTGAGGAGCTTATGAGCTCACCCAAACATCATCTTGGATGGTGTTTGGCTAAGCTTAATTAAGATATCTTATAAGCTCTTATACATGGTAAGATATTTTTGGAGCTCACTAAATTTTAGATTTTATGTAATACTTAAACCATTCAAGTGTTCGTATAAAATAATATCTTGAACCTTATAAGATGTGTTAACTTTATAATTGATATGGTGAAGTTCGTTTAAGATCTTAAGAATAAATAGAAACTCCAACATTGTTTGAAAAAGCTTATAAGATCCTAATTTCTTACTTTGGGACTTACAGGGTCATTTTAGAATATTATTAAATACTTTATAACATCTCATAAGTTCTCAAATATCTTATAAGATGTATTGTAGTGAGGCCGATTGACTATTGCCTTGGTGGGGCTATGGTGATGGGCTTACCTTTTAGGCAATAGCCGTGGCTCAACTTAAACATTCCGTAATGTCAAGGGACTCCAGTGGTCATACCAAAGAAAGGTTGCTATGCTCTCCCCTATCTTGTTTCCAATAAAAGAAAATCTTGTATGATGGTGAGAAGCTTATAAGGTCACTAAAACGTTCTCTAACTCTAGGGTAGGATTCGATCAACTCTTGTATTGTAGGACTAATAATTTGATATTCAGTACAATGGTAAAGTGAACTTGTGAGGCTGAGTGTCAAGTGCAATTTATTCTTTATATTTGTTAGTCTCACAAATGTTTTTTATCATTACATGTTTCAAACCCAAGAATTTAGCCTATGCATAAAGGTGCATTTTTTTGCATGTGCATGAATTAGTGCAACTCATGTTTGTAGTGTATAGTAATTCATGCATAGACACGCATACCTACACATCCCCACACACATATATATGAACTTAAGAGTAATGTGTTGGAAAATGTTCTTTTTACAAATACATAACTAGGAATTAAATTATGTTTAATAATTAACAAGATAGCTACAAAAACAAATGGATGATCACTAGGCTTTTTTTTTTTGGTTTGACAGTTTTATTACTAGATTGTAAACAATATATATATATATACTTGTTTTCTTTGGCCCTTCATTCTATTTTCCTTAATATGTTAAAAGAAACTCCAAATCTAATAATGTGAGTATAGTATGTGTATGTCTAGAATAAAAGTGTCATGAACTCCATCACACTAAAAAAGTTTAAATGCTGAGTTGCCTTTGGCCTAAAAGCATAAATCTTACACCTAAAAATATAAGATGATGAGTTCAAACCCTAACAGACTACTGATTTGCATGTGCATAAATAAGCAAAAGAAGGACTAATGAACCCCCCCAACCATTCTCAACAATGACACAAATGTATAATGTTGTTTCCTTCCCATTGCATTCCCCATAGTCGATGATTTTGGTTGCTCTTTTCAAATTATTTGATATTGTGTAAAACTTTATAATTACAACATGGAATGTTGGAAATGTCATTTATCTTATTCATTTAGCATCCGAAGCTAGGATTGCTGGCTTAGTTTATTATAGTTGGATATATCCAATTGAAAGGTACAAATGAGATCTATTTTAATATTAGGAAACTATTAATTCCATAGGTATTTGTTTGCTTTAAAATCATATGTTCAAAAGAAAAGTCATCTAAAGGATTCAATTGCAGATAGATATAAAATAGAGAAGTGCATCATATTTTATTCTATGTATTTATGTGATAATATTGAGAAAAGATTTAATCAAACTAAGAGAAATGATTTTGATAATAGAAGCTACATAGAAAGCTCTAATGCCAGTTGGAAAGATAAACACTATGAGATTGAATGATAAAATATTATCACATGCATGTAGATATATGTTGTTCAATCACACAGACATTGAGCAATACATCAAGTAAGATATCTTAACGCTTGATTAATTTTATTTAACCAATTGATCCTTCTTAGATATAGTTTGATATTTGCAGTGAACACATGACCATAACTATCAATGAAAATCCTTTTGCAACAAAGCATGAAATCTGCCACATCCAATGTAACATTTGCATCTTAGTTTAGAGATTAAGTTGTTATAAGTGGATTACTTTATAAGGCTTTTGATATGTTGAATTCATTCTTAAAATCCTTTAAAGTAAAAGATTTGTTAACTATTTTTTCTGTATAGTTTTTTATATGTTAAAGGCATGTAATTAGATGACAATCATGTCATTTCTAGAGATTTGAAGTTGTTATATAAGGCATGAAATATGATTGAAAAAAAACTTAGTGGATTCATAGTTAATAAATTCAAATTTCATCAAAAAGATTGTGGAAAAGAAAAAGTCAAAATAATGGGCTAATGGTAACAGTGTGGACTTCAAGTTTTTGCAAGTAGAAAAGATAACCGTTCTATGCTAAGTGAATTGAATTACATAGAGTTGTAAAGGATACGATTGAGTTAGATTACTTATATGGGCAAAAGGTTTTATTTTTTGATAGTTATTTGATTTTGGAAGGTTCAAGAATGAAGAAAGATGAGAAGGGATCTACATTGACAAACTTCACCAATGTTAAATGTCATAATGATGCTTTCATCTCTTTTTCTTAAGCAACACAAATGTTCTACGTTGATGACCCAGTGAAAAAAAAATTGATAGCTTGTGCTGAAAATAGTAGCTAGAAATTACTATGACATGGAATAGAAGAATGATCCTGAATCAGTACAATGGGGTACAACAAGACTATCTGATGAAAATGAAGATGTTGTTATGGTATGGGATGACATTGTTGGAATTAAATTTGATATTTCATTATCAAAGATCCAAGAGTTGATACGACAAAAGAGAGAATTAGGGATGTTATGAGGATGAATGAAATATGAGCTCATGTTTGAAAATATATTTGTTTATGTTTTCAATATTCTTGAGTTTAATTTTTAAATTGACAGCCCTTATTTAGTTTTCATTTGCTTAATTTTTATTTATCTTTTGGAAACATAGAGGACTAGCACTAGGCATCCCAATGGTGTAAACACATTACCTCATGCTATATAATGGGAGAAAGTACACATGGATCACTTGCATAATTCTTTGTCTAATGAAATCGGAATGTGTAAGTTCCTTATCTTTGCAAGACATCACATATTGAGTTGAGTATTTTTATTTCTATTAGCAAGTGTGATAGCTAATATCTAGAAGAAATGACGTGATAATCATCATTCTCTTTTTATTTCTTCTTTGTTTGATCCTCTGTTAATATAATATTTTTTTTTCTTTTTTTCATTCTTCCCTTTTTATGTTCTTTTTGAAATATCTTGTGGAATTATTCTTGGTTCTTTCCATTTATGGGAATCCTTTGTCACTTATTTTTTCATTTGTTAAAAATTGGATATCATTCCAAAATTAGTATTTTACTTTTCTATTTAAATTTCAAAAAATAAGGTTGTACATAAACAAATAATTAAATTGCCTCTTTTCTTTTGCATTTCACCATGAATAACACTTAGGAAATTTTACTAAATGAAAATTGAATTAGGAAAACAGAGTTAAAACCTTGACTAAACTGAATATGCCTCAATAATTATGTCAAGGATTTATCCCTCCTATTATTGCATAGTGTAAGAAAAACTTATAGCTTGATGATTGTGCTAAGTAAGGAACAATTGTAGTAGCATCTTCTAACATAGGATACCATCCATGTGTAGTTGCTATTACCCTATATGTAGATTGAGATGGAGCTAGTTGTTGGTGTAGCTAATAAAAGTACTTCATTGAATTGGCAAAATTGTATTTTTCATCCTATAACTTTGTTCGATTTGCATTTTTTCGCTATAAATTATAAAATTACAATTTTAGTTCCATGAGTATAAAAAAATTGTCATTTTTAGTCCTTTTTTATTGCAAATGGAATACGTCATCGAAGAAGTTGATGTGGCACGATAGGAGTGTGATAATTTGAACTATTTGTCATGTTGGAGAAGAACTTTTTAATATATATACATGTATTATGCAAACTTATATATGTTCATATATTCATATAAATAAATAGTTTTTATAAATATATAATATTTGTATATACACACACATACACATAATTGTATATACATATATATACATATATACATATACATCCTACTCTACCACACCCCTTACCAGATCACCCTCTATTACTTCAGCACTTGAGCTACCATGGTTGCCTATCCATGGTAGCCATGAGCCAACTTGTAGCGATGGTACCCACCTAGCTAGATCTGGTCAGGTAGCCATTGGCTACTTGGTAAGGCTGGGCATAGATGAGGTGGCTATGGCCAAAAGTTGGCTCGCTTTAGCTAGACTGGCCGTTGGCCAAGCGGCTGCCATGGCCAGTCCAACCATAGTGGCTTGTAATGCCTTAGAATTTACTTTTATTTAATTAATTATTTTATCATTTATTTTACTTTATTTAGTATATCAGTTAAAGTCATAGTAAGGCATAAAATAAATTTCATTACAAATTAGAAAATTGAAATTAAATTATCCTTAGGTAAAAGAATGATAACCATTACTTTATGTGTTATTTTATGTTACATATTTTGGGGAATATACTTTATAATTCTATTCGAATCAATGTTATATTTGCATAAGAAGTAAAATTATTAAACTTTAAAAGTTAATAATAAAGATGCTAGAGTTGAAGTATGATTAATATCCTACTCTTAGAAAGAAAAAAAAGTAGAGTCTTTCTTAGAGTAAACTACCTTTTTCCACACACACGCACATACAAATATATAAATATAAATAATAAAACCCTACTCATACTATTCAACAACACACAATAGAAATAAAAAGAAAAGAAAAACAGCAGAAGAAAGAAAAGAGAAAGAGATCTGGCAGCTGTAAGTTTAAACCCATTAAGAACTCTTCCGATTTCTAGTCACTTGGCCATATGTATATTGTAATTGGGCCAGATATTATTTCACGAATAATGGTGCACAGCTCTAGTGTCTTGAAAATTCATAGCCTGGGCCAATTATTACTAGCCATGAAAATAGGCCAGGCTTTGGTTTAAATAGGCTAGGCCTGTTATGAAAATTATAAGCTTGAGTCTAGCCTATTGTCTATGATAGGTTTTTCTTAAGGTTAGCCTAGCCTTCTTAATAAATTCTAAAGCCATCTCCCAGCTTGAAAGCCTACCTAAAAGTTTATTTTCTACTAAGGCTTCAATTAAGTATAAACATTAGATAAATATAAATTTTTAATAAGCTGAAACCTGTAATAGACATTGATAGCAATAATTAAAATGATAAAGAACAAATGCATGCTTATAAAAGTTCAAATTTATGTATAAAATATTATCATTTGAACAAAACATAATATTAAACAATATAAAGGATTTTAGAAAGGAATAATTAAAGAAATCAAATAGAATTAGCTATTTAATATAATATCATTATTATTGTGTTTATTTTTATGTGAAGAATGATAAATAGACCAGCCTGTTAGACTTTGCAAGCTTTTAAAAGAGTATGAGTTTAGCTTATTTAGTTAAAAATGCTATTTTTTAAGCCTTGACTTGACTATTTTATTAAATAGGGTAGGCCAAGTAAAGCCATGGGCTCCGTACAAATAGCTTGGTCTATTCCTATCACTAATTATTACTCAAGTTTTTGACCACAAATCTATTTGCTTGTGTGTTGTTCGTATCTCATGACTGTGCATAAATTTGTATTGCCATTACTTAGTTTAAAAAAACAAGAAAGAAAGAAAATGGGAAGGAAGGGAGACATTTAGTGTGGCACCTTCACTTGGAGTATCACCCTAAGCAGAGGAACTACCAATTCAAGCTTGAAACCTAAATCGAATGATAATTAGGAAACTTGAAATTTATCATCTCAATGGTGAAACAACTCACTCAAACCCGAAAGGTCACTCCATATGTATAACATATACAATATAAGTATCTTAAGTTCATACAACATTCGAGAAACATCCCTCAGATAACTATCTCGATTAGGTGTAAAGTATATGTGCAACCACAACACCTAATCTATTACAAAATAACTTCATCCAAAATGTGAGCCTCTACTTCTCACCTAGACCTGTTTAGGAAAATAAAGGATAACAAGGATGGTGAGTCATAAGGACTCAGTAAGGGAAATATATAATAGAAGTTGGAGAGAAAATATTGAACTTCAACAACAAATAATAAGATCTTTTGATAACAATTCAAATGATCAGATCATGATTAACAGGAATCAGATTTAAACTCGTGAAAACATAAAACATGTAAACATTTAGTAGGTCTATTGGTATCTTTCTTTATTGCTTCTCCATCAATACAGAATAACATTCAACAACATTTAATTTGAATACAAAAACTTTCCCTTATCTGTCTATTTGCTCAATCACACAGCTCGATGTGTACCAACTTACTTTTATGGATAGTCAACCACATGGTAGATCCCACTACTCATAGTTTGCTACCTCCAGCTACTTATAAGTTAAGATCTTGGATGAGTACTAGCCAGAAGACCTATCACAGTTAGTCCATTCTACTAGGCCATCTTTTCAGATTTAGCCATAGGTCTAACTTCTTCTAGCATCTCTCTGGGTGGAAACTTCTTAAGGGAATCTCCATAGGTGGAACGATATATTGCCAATAGATAATAATTCAACTTTAAAGAAATAACAAGAACATTATTCAATAATGGCCAGTAAGGCTTATTCCAATAAACAAGATAGATGAATAATTAGGAGGGCTTTTAACATAATTAGGTCTACTAGACCATTTCAATATCACTTTCACAATTATTATGCTGATAGGGTGAGCTGACAAGGCTAGGGTATTAGGGATAGAAATCTAACAATGTGAAGGAAGTCCTAGGCACTAAAACAAACAGAAACAAATTTGATATTAAAAGATAACCCTCACATAGGTGTTCAATTCAGATAGCAGGTAAAAATTCATATTTCCAAACACATTTTAGATTTCAAACAAATAAAGTATGGTATAGAAATAGAAAACCTACACATAGGCTTATCACAAGTAACTGATAGTTAGAAAAAGTGCCAGATTGGTAGGCCCTTATCTCTAAAAGCCTCAAAAGGCAGCTACAATCAAGGGCCTACTAATTCATAGTTTCTTCATCCTTGGCACTTCACCACGAAAGTGCTTTACTTATCAAAACCCATATTCAACTAGGACAACGTCCAATAATTAAAACCCTACTATTAACTATTTAAAATAAGTAACTACTGAATTAATTCGACATAAGATTTTGTACGAAATTATTGTTAAGAAATACTCTTAAAAATACGGATAATTTACTATTTGTTATAGGGTTCTAAATGATACAAGCAATAGATATAATCAATTTAATTCTGTATCAGTATCCTAAGCAGTAATAATAAGCTACTTAGTTCAATAACACAATTATTGTTATTAAGGTCCAATTTTCCAAATTTAAGGTTCTTCAAACTCAATTAACCCTATAACTCCCCAATTATCACATTTGATACAATTTTGGGTCCAAAATCCAACATCAACCATTCATGAAACATTTTCACTACCTAATACTATTTAAAATCGATTATTCAATGGTATAAGAGATTTAATTGAATGAAAATGTATAAAACCCCTAATCTCAATACCAATCTTTACCTATAAACATACAATCAAGACCTAAAAATTGCAAAGCTATCACACTACTGCGATGAGGAGAAAATTTTATCTTAGAGCTATCATCGTGCTTTCGCCACCTACTGTCGCCGAAAAAGTACAAAACTACCATCGTCCACAGCATTTCATCTTTCTAAGTCCAACTGTCTGATTCATTTTCAATTTTGAGGCCAAAATGTCCTTCAATGAAAGCCTACAGTCTCAACTTTCTTTTCTTTCCCCCGCATCTGCTGCACCATTTCCCATCACTGTCACCATGTTACTTCACCATGCAAGGTCACTGGTGTGAAGCTCCAAAACTAGTTCTCCTAGAAGCTTCACCTAAAATTCCCCTCCAACACCGCCTTGCCTTGAATCATCTCCTTCCCATCGTGGCTAAACTTTTAGGTTTCAAATTGGGTGTTTGTCGGCACTGGGTGTGTGCATGTGATGGCTAGGAGTGGCTAGTGGTGAGGGGAGGTGATTATGATGGTTGGGTGGTTGAAAGGGTTGTCGTGTTAGCTACTAGTGAGGGTGGTAAAAACGGTGAAGATGGTGAGGAAGGGGACATGGTAAAGGCGAAGAAAATGGAAAAGAAGAAAAATTAGATGAAAAATAATGAAGAAAGCAGTTGTTTTATAAAATCAATTTTTTGAATTTTGCAATTTAGTCCTTAGTCTATATTAAGTGAATCAATTAAGTCTTCTATTTAATTAAAATATCATATAGACCCTAGTTGACTAGAAAGTTTCTTGCAAACTCCTTAAGTTTTCTAATTTATTCAATTAAGTCTTCAAAAATTAAAAATTGGTCCCAAGAAATTTAAATAAAATAATAATGATATAAGGAATAGTTAAATTTCACCAAATTGGAAATAATGAAATTTAAATTATATAAATCATAAAATTTTAGGGTTTTACATTTAGCAAAAGTCTCCCCTACGCAGCCCATGAGTTGAGCCCACAAGAATTAGTTTGATTTTTTTTTGTGGTATTTGAAATATTGTTTTCCTCTTATCTTTTATATATTATTATTGTAATACATCAAATCAATTTTTCATTAAGAGTTAAAACTATCGAGTTGAACAATAAATTGAATTTGCAACTGATCTGAGTCCCAATATATCATCCTCTAACAAGATTATTGTAGACTAACCTTGATTCTTGTTTTGACTATTGTTCTATTGACTAGATCAATTTTATTAATATTTCTTGTTTCATTTCTTTTAATGAACTTTAAACATGAGTAAGGATAGTTTTTGTTTTACAATTTTTTTTATTTTAAAATTCATGGAAATAAACTCTTTTTTTCTTTTATAATGCATTTGAATAAATTTTACACAATTCTCAAAGTAATCCTTTTTGAAGGACATTATTTTTCTAAATTTAGTTGGATTTAAATTTGCACGTGCTCACTATAACACCCCAACTATTAAATACATATTTTGGAAAATTAAGAATTGAATTAATTGATTTTGGTAGAAAAAATAAAAACAAAAGTGGGCCATAATTAAAATTAGACTTAAATTAATTAAGGCCTTTGGATGATATTATGAAAATAGGAGGACAAAAAAAATTACTAAAACAGGGCTTAATTGTCAAACATATAAACTCAAACATGATCGTTGTAGGAAAGACAAGTCCAGGGGGTTGATTGAAAATTTAAATGGTGGCCAAAAAAAAAAATGGACCAAATTGAAGGTGGTGGTAATTTTTGGGGCCTAGCTGAAAGGTTTGGAAAGTAGTCTATACATGTATGTGTGTGTGTGTGTGTGTATGCAAGGCCAAAACTTATTCTAATTTTTAGAAAGGAGCCCATCACTCAACTACTTGCTTAACCTTCGAATCTTGGCTGAAAAATTGAAATGTAACACCATAAATTCTTTACAGCCTCACAAGCATGACCATTCCAAAAACAAACAATAAATCGAGAAATAAAAGTGGGTAGCAGAACAAAGTAGCAGTGGTGATAGGTTTGGTGGTTCCAATGGCGAAAACCCAAAATTGATAGAGGGGTTTTAATGGGCTCATTGAAAGAAACATGGTGGTGGTCTTAGGTTTAATTTTTGACCACTAAAGATGAAGTAATCAAAGATGGCCATGAGTGGAGGAGTTAAGGTTCTTGTGGCTGTTTTAGATTAGTTCACCAATAAGGAGGTGGCGGAAGGAAAATTTGATTAAGGGATTTAGTTAGGCTCGATGAGGTATATTTGTGAATGGTGATGGCCACCACCTTTGTCAGTGGCGTGTGGAGACAGCTCTCGGGCAGTCAATACATATTTGAATGCTGAACTCTTCTGGACTATTTTCAACTAGAGATTGGATCCAAATTTTGTCTAATTTGGGTAAATTCTCTTTAATCAAATGTTATTATATTGAATCATAATTCTAATTGGAACTTCAATGTGAGACTCTCATTTAATATCACATAAAATCATTAAATTACAATCTAGGCTTGAATTAAAGATTAAATTCATAATTATTGGCAATAAAAATTAATTAGAAAACTAGACTTATTTAGTTAAGAGGTGTCGAATTGATTGGGACTTGGGCGTTGAAAATATGATACCTTATGGTATAGTTGTAATAAAAGTTAGAAAGAATAATTATCCGATAATTGAGCTAAAGAATATAAAGTTTAGTTGTCCCTAAAATAAATTAATTATCTCAATTATCATTTTAAAAATTCACTTAGATAAATATTAGAATAAAAGTTCAACTTAAATCTAAAGTAGAGTGTGGGATGCCATGTGTGATAAACATTAGACTTGGATAGATAACCAATCATTAGATAATAGAAAGATTAAATAATTAAATTAGATTTTATAATATGATAAAGATACTTAATTAAATTAAAATAGATGAATTTATATAAAATTAGTTAGACCTTTTGATGTAATTGAACTATTAAGAAGCTTAGTAGGTGACACTAAATGAAATATGACCTTACACTTTGTAACATTTAAGTATACCTAAAGCATTAGTAGATCACGTAATTGTCAATAGATTAAATTAAATTAATTTGAGTTAAATAATTGTAAAGAATAAAAATATTGAAAATTCAGTTACCTAGTAAATAACTAGTATGTCTCTTGTCTATAACTAAATATAAATCATGTTTGAATTAAAATGAATAATAATGTTTAAGTATGCATGAGTTGGGTTCAAATATTTTAGCATTAGACTAAGATGTAAGAAAAGATTACCTAACAAAATAAAGTGGAGTTAAAGGGCAACCTTGATAAAAGAATTGATACAATTACGTTAACTAATATATCGGATATTACACATTGCAACATGATGTAGTGGGATTATTGAGGATGCATTAATGGATAATCGAATATTCTCGAATTAATTAAGTAGGTATTCATCAAGACCCTAAGTGAGACTTATCAATAGCACAAGCTAAAGATAATGGTACTAGTAATCTACTTAGCTATTCATTAGATAAGAATTCTATACTAAGTTATCTTAGGCATCTTGGTAGAATTAATGTAATATTGATTTATGTGATCTTATGGTAAATTCTTGGATTGACTAGGGAGCAAGGTGTTGAGTGTCCATATGGCCAAGAACTCTTTTGTATCTACTAGGTGAGTTTATACTCGATAATACGGGATTTTCTTGCTAGGAAAAGAACATATATTCTAGTAAATACATCATTGTTACTTGAACCTTCTAAGTTGAAATCAAATAATTTGTTATTTGCCCATTCCATAATTGTTCTTTGACTTTTGCATTGAACTTAAAAGTTTGATCAAACTTCCCTTTTCTACCTTAGGTCTATGAGCCATAACTGTTCAATTTCTTAAAATACTCTAAAAATTTGGGATTTCCTAATCTATGTACTAAACTAATTTATTTTCACATGAGTTTTGAAAAGAAAAAAAAAAGATTATGAGTCCTACCTAACACAATGCCAACTTCACATTGGTTGTTATTTGCTAATTTGATCATAATTTATGCTATTTTACTTGAAATTGGTGATTATGTTACAAAAACTACAAAGGTGTTTCGAACTATATTTGATAGTTTGATTATCAGGGTGAATTGAGACATTAATTAGAAATGATGTTGGATACTTTATACTATGCTTAGTGCTAGATACCCTTAGGGATGCACCCTAAGATCGGCTTTAAATAACGACCAGGCAAAACGGATCAACAGTAGCTGGTTTTTTGACCAGTACCATAATAAATATATACATAATCCTGTCTCATAGCTAATTGGAGCTAGCTATCTATAAGTGAGACAAGGCATGCAGCTAGCCATGCCTAATACTAGATTACTAGTCTAAACTAATCACTAAAAATTTGGACGGATAAGAATTTTTGTCTTTTCAATAGTAGAGTAACTAGGAGGGAAAAACACCAACAACAAGATTGTAAAAGTATTTATTAGTTTATTGTCAATTAATTTTGCTAGCCAATTTATTCCTCAAAGAAAAATATGTTGACTCTTTGTGTCCCACTTTAGATTTAAATTTCTACAAAAGAGCAACAAATGTTGTGAAGTCTTATCACTGGTATTTGATAGTGGTGAGATGGTTCACTTGAAACTTTAAAAGAAATCTTCTCCAACAGCTTCTGGTAATCATAATACTCTTTCCTACTTTTTATATAATATGATTGGATAATTGTTATTTTGTTTTTGTTGCTAGATTATCTCACTAACTCATTTGGACTTATATGGTTGTATTATTTCCATTCTCTCTTCACCCCAAATATGAACAAGTGATGGGGATAGACTAAATTGCACGACATATGATATAGTAAACCTAATGAGTACAAAATATATAGATTATATTTGTTGAATTATTGACATAGATATGGTAAATGAGTTGGAAGTGTTAAGTGTAATCTATGATATTTTTGTTATAAGTGTAACTATTGATGGATGCCATTTGGGGGAACTAAAATTTTTTTAGGGTTTTGAAAGATTTGTTTTCTCTTATTCAGAGAACTTGTGGTATAGAATGAATAGCTCCTAGACTGAGTTGGCATCTCTTGGTCGGGGTGTTACACTTACCCACTTAATTGTGTCATAAGAATCCAAAACTCTTATCCTAGGAAGATGGAAAGTGATGCTTAGGACATCGTTTTAGTTAGGTAAGACCACATCAAATGTCCAACTTGAGGAACCATATTATTAATGAATTTAAACTTTAATGCATGTCCAGCAAAACCCTGTCCCTTTCTTTTCATGCATTTTATATATAGTTAATAAATGTTGATATTGTTAGTTATATAAGTCTTACTCTTTGACCATTCTTAGTTTATAAATAATTTTCACCTTTTAACACATATAATAATGGAATAGATTTAATTAACTACATTTAGGATTAGGTTTTCACACATAGGGAGTCTAGATTTAATTATTTTGGAATCATACTAGTTAGTCTATCAAACAAATGATTTAAATTTTATAATCCTATAAAGGTGTGATGCTGTGAATAATATAAGTTAGAGTACAACTGAATTTCCATTAATTAGATATTGATTAAATTGGATATTACTATTATTTCTGCAAGTGATCTAGTATTCGACATGACATAATCTACTTTAGATACAATATAAGTACTGTGAGTGCCTAAAGTTACATATATTATATAATATTATGTTTTAAAACTCAAAATGATAAATGCTATAGCATAAACCACTATAACATTTTCAGTTTACACTACACTATAAGTATATTCCACCACACACTTAAATTCTATTGTTTGGTTTTATGATACAAGAAAACATGCTCTTTTATGATCTATTTTTTATTTAATAATATTTTAGACTAGGAGTTAAACACAATGATTAACACTAATGACTGAATTTATTGTTATTGATACTATTTGTTGGATCTAACTTGTTTTAGGTATGTGTGGGACTTTGCCAGACAACAATGGGCTTGCTAGATTAACCCTAAGTCCCAATGCTTAATCCTACCAATGTAGAACAGAAGTTTTTTGTGGTTGAGGTAGATTGTAAGGTTTCCTAAAGGGCTAGGCAGAAGCATTATTTGGTGAGATAATACCTTACTTGGAATAATAATAAACTATTGTGATGGGAGTTATAAAGTTGATTAACTATAGCAAATACTAGTTTGATCATCGAATTTAAATGTTGGTCTATTAAAAAGAGTTACTAGTATGTTTTTGTTTTACTACTGTATAAAACATTACTATTTTTCACCATTTTTCTTAAATGTTCGTCATTGAGCATAATTTGATTATAATATATTATCGAACTCACTTTGCATACACTTGACATTCACTAAATTCTTTGCCCACACTTTATTTTCTTTATCTCCTTCTGGTAGACCTCGATCCTAGTCTTGATGAGGATGTTGAACTTGCTTTTTGACAAGAATCAGAGTTAAAAGACTTCTAATAAGGAATTAGTAGTATTTTTGTATCATAGTCATGTTGAGGGCTTAGTTCTTATTTTTTTTTATATTGTTTAATGAGCTTTTAATTGATAAAGGATTGGTCATTTTAAGTTTTTTCATGTTTGATATTTATTTGGATTGCTAGAAATATTTAGAGTTTATTAATGGTTATGATTTTGATTGGTGACTCATTTATTAGGAATAAATTTCACTCCTTGAGACTAAGCCACATGGTTTATTTCTGGGATGTGACATAGCTAGTGAGAGAGGAGGGAAAGGGGAAGGAATTTTCCATTTTTTTTCCTTTGTTATTTTCACTTTTAATTTATTTATTTTCAATTTAACTTTAATCAAATTATCTTAAGTATGTAAGTTAAAATATTATTGCTAATATGGTAGATAAGATGTTTTATATTTTAATTAGTAAATATTTATAAAATATATATAAATATATTTATTTAAATATATGTGTATATTTCTTAAATTCAAACTCATGTGCCAATTGAGCAAAAAAAATGATAAAACAATCAAACTAGCCTTGTCACTTGGACATGACAGTTTTTACTTTTGGCCAACAAGGAAAAAACTCTAAATAATTACATGCCCAGTGAGCCACGTTTTTTTAGTGAAAAATGGACTAGAGAAGACAATGTTTTGATAATTATATGACTAAAATTGTAAATTTGCAACTCATAAGGTTAAATCAGGTAAAGTTACTAGATGAAAATTTCAATTCTGCATCATAGATTCCATGTGTAACTTTACTATAGTATATATAGTTACTCTCTAATGATGATGAATTTCATGAGGTAGAGAAATTAGTTAAGAGTGGGTCAAAATCCTCAAACTCACTGGGTTGGCTTTCAACACCAAGCAAACGTTAGGCTCATCAAGATGCTCTTAGCCAAAGCTCTCTTATACTTAAGTTAATGCTGAGCTGATTAAGTGAGAGAAGGTAAACTAAAATGGTTAAATGTGTATGTAGATTGCATGCATGGGTCTTGATTTTGACTTAGGGATTTATAGTTCCCAAGCCAGGGTCAATTTTACCTTTTCTACCCCATTATTTAAAGCTATCCATGTCCTTGTTTGAAGGGTAAGTGCAATACTAGAGTGGCATACTCCTAGTGAACAGTACTCAAAGATGACAAGGGTTGCCACTGCATATGTTTTTGCAGTTAATGCAAAGGGTGGTTTTGAGGGGACAACATTAAGTGTGGTGGATTTCACCTTACATCAGCTTTGCCTCAGATTTAATGCCCAGGTCATCGACCTCCAACTGTACGTTCATGCTATTATGATCCTATTCTAACTTTTGGGATTGGATCCAATTTCTCATATTCATTGACAAGGTTGGAAGTTGAGTCCTCAATGTTCTAGGGATTCACGGGATTGACCTTCGAAGGGTCAATACTATAATTTTCTTTTGGTCTACAACATGTGTCTCCCCAACTCTACAAGTCATGATGGTGTAGCATCAAGAGCTCAAAGAATTTTTCATTTAACTACCCCGAAAAACATACCATCCATGTAATTGACAATTAACTATTAAATAGTCTAAAATCAATTGCTTACAATGATTGGCATACCTTAGGGTTGGCATTATATATTTCACACATGATCACTTTCACTTCCATGCTTCTAGAGCCTACAACTTTTAGGTAATCTTTGTTTTCTCTTTTTAGGTTCATCCTCTTGAGCTTTTTCTTTTTTCTTACTTCTCAGTAAGTTTTGCAAGTGATATTGAGATTGAGAGGATTTATCAGGATAATGGTGCTTGAATCGATGATTACTTAATATTAGTGAGATGGAGCATACTGATAGTACCACCCCAGCCAAATGAGTGATCTGAGGTTGACATCGAGGGTGATGAGGCTAAGCGTTTGCTGAGGTATTAGTTGAGGAGGTAGAAGAGGGTCAGTATAATTTGGAGTGTAAAGGTAACCTACAAGTTTCATAAGGTGAGGGCACGATCAATAAGCTTAAGGTTGGTTCACCTAGGTTAGCATTGGAGTTAATCGATTCAAGTAAGAATGACCTCTTAGCTAGTCCGAAGGTTCGGCCTTCGGCCTTTACCAAAAACTAAATTTCTTATAAAACCTAAGCTTTCCATGCTAAAATATAATCCATCATCATAGAGGTTGAGCTTAATTTGGCCAAACCAAATTCCATATTTTCTCTCAATTTGAACTTATTCGATTTAAGTCTTTCAATTTGGTTTTGTGGTGGGGTCAACATTTAGACAGTGTATGATCAAATCAGGGTTGTTGTTATGCAGATCAAACACTAACCATGCATATATGTTAACAATTCTATATAGAACATCGATATGCATACATTTTGTGTTTAGCTAGAGCTAGCTCTCGATCTTGGCATACTTATCTAAATTGCTTTGTTCAAGCTCAAAATATTTGTACTCCTCAGTGGGCTTGACTTAAGTATCTTCTACCTTATGTTTTCTAAAGTCTTCATCATAATCAAGGATTGGGACATTGATCCCTCGATTTAGCTTTAATGTTGGCATCTTTGGTGTTTTGGTGTTAATTAAGATGGTCTAACATCTCTAAGCCTCACTAACATTCATAGGGCTTTCCTATTCTAGTTGGATTTAGGAACTTGATTTCAAATGGTATGGTAAAACCTATAGCTTGAAAGTCATTAAGTACTAGCCAGCTCAGAATAGCATTATAAACAAAGAGAGCATCCATCATTAATTATCTGACCATCATTATGTAACTCTTTAGGATAATCTAAGAGAGATCATGAGATTGATAGACCCGATCGGCATGATATTTGGCCTCCCCAAATTCCACTGACAAGATGAAAACAAGCTTTCCTGGGTCTATCTATCTCAGGATCAAATATAAAGATTTCATTACCAAAACTGCTCGTTGATAAGCACTTTTGTTAGTGTATAGTTGGCTATTTTAGCTGTGAATGCTATGGGGCAATTTGACCTACTTCTGATATTAGGCATCTTTGTACTGGTTGAGATATGAAAAATCAGCTTTGCTCTCAAGAAGTTCTCAAGGGTGCTCTTGACATTTTTCCATAAGGGCTTCAAGGCGCCTCTAGCTAGTTCACTAACAATGGTATTGATAACTTTTTAATCGAGTAGGATATCTTTGACTAGTAATGGATAATGGTTAGCTTATTAGGGAAGGCTTCTGGATCTATCCTTTTTCAAAGGTCGATCCTCGATGTCTTTTCATTCTGCCACATAATTCTTGAAATATCCTTCACATATTAATTGCTCAATCCCATTATGTAGGTGAAAGCAGTCATTTGTATCATACCCTTTTTACTTGTGGAAGTGGCAATAATTCTTGGAATTCATCATGGCAAGTCTATCGACAAGAGTTTTGGGTTTTCTTAAGAGATCCTTGTGGTCAATGGCCATTAAGATCTTTTTCCTCAATATGTTGATAGGGTGTAATGGATCAAATGCTTGATTGGAGATTGACGTCCATCTTTGTTAGATTTATCCTCCTTCTTTCTTTTTTTTTTCTATTCCTTACCCATGTTCGACTGTCCATACTTGAGGTAGTTCATGTTCTCTTGTGCCATGTAATAATTTACTAGGTCGAGAGAGCTTCTATGGTGTGATGTATTTCTTGAGCTAAGGTTGTCACGCATTCTTTATGGCATAAGACTAGGAATAGGATATCAATAAGGAAGTTGATCCCTGGGTTAAACCTCATGAAAAAGTACCTTAACAATTCACTCTGATTCTGTTTGATTGAGTGAAGGTGCATGTGTGAGACTTGCTCCTAGACTTGTTAGCAAATTGATGTAGAAACGTATTGCACAAGAGGTCATACTAAGGCAACCCCTTAGTAGGTAGTCGTTAGCAATTTTGCTTTTATGTAATCATTATGCCTATGTAGCTGCATAATGTGTTCAAATTGGAGTCTATTGTCCCATCATATCTCGGTGACCTAGTGGGCACCTTCGTGTAGACTATCATATTTTCATCAATAATCACTTGGATAAAAGAAGCTCTCTTTCTTGCCAACATGTTGTGTTGCATCAAACCCACAACGAGTGTAGTCCGAGTGGCTCTAACCATATCCCTTATTCGGTAGTTGAGGTGCTGTACCTAATGGAACACCTTCTCTCATTCTTCTTGCTCAATTCTCCCTAGGCACTCTGGGTTTGCCTAAAGGCAATCTAGCTTGTCATTCTAGGGTCAGTAGGATCGAGCATCAACCCTAAAATCTGCCACTTCTTTGGTCTCTACTGATAATGGAACTCTTGGGGAACTACTTGGGGGTTTTAATATTAAACTGGTGCCTTTAGGTAGGTTGGATTCAGAAGCTGGCATTCTAGCTCATAAGTTATGCTCATCAATAGAGCTAGTTGTTGTTCTCTCTACAATTGAATGACTAGTTTGACCTAGTGCCCAATAAGTTCATTCAACTACTCCAATATGATAGCAATTGCTTGGGCAAGGTGCTCAACCTTAGGAGATCTTAAGGGCGAGACAGTTACAAGGTTAGAGATAGTACTTGCTAGGGGTTTTGTATCTCTCTCCTTACTTGCCTTTGGAATTGAATTCTTCAATAGTTGACCATTCCCATGTTGTTAGCCATGTGTGTTCCCACATATGGTGTTAAATGATGATGCTAGTTTTTGAGAGGCAAGAAAACTGATTAGGATTAGATCGAATTCCTCAAACTTACTTGGTTGAATTGTAACACCAAGTAAACCTTAAGCTCATTGAGTTTCCCTCGACAAAGGCTTGTCGATGCTTAAGTTAGTATCAAGTTGATTAAGTGAGAGAAAGTAAGCCGAAAGGATTAAGTGTGTATGTAGATTGCATCCTACATCTTGATTTTATAGTTCCCAAGCCAAAGGGTTAATTTTATCTTTCTATCCCCCCTCTTTAAAGCTATCCACATCCTTGTCTAAACAATAAGCTTAGTCTTTCTATCATCCCTATCAAAGTGACTTACTCTTAGTCAATAGTACTTAGATGCGACATGGGTAGCACTATGCTTGCTTCTGCATTTTATGTGGAGAGTGCTCCTTGGGGGACAACACTTAAACACTTAAACAAAGAATAAATAAATTAAGAATTGACATTCAATTTCAATAATTAAATGCTTATCAAACAAATAATAAATTGGTCGTGCTAAAACAAGCACAACATTTACGTATCTTATTTTTACAACAATTGGAGATTAGCTTTAACAAGATTTGAGAAAGCATTAAAAAAGTCCAACATAGTTTTTGAGAACTTGCACAATACTTGTGCATCTATTATGTGTGAAATAAAACCATTTTGGTCACTAAAGGAGCCAAAACAAACAAACAAACTCATCATCAACACAACTAGATGCTATTAGCCCAGTCTTAGCACATAGCTAGGTAGCTGGTGTACTTTTGATGCACATATTGCCTAGTCAGTGCCCAGTAGTAGCTGGTGACAGCCATGTTCAGTAGGTTTTGGCCCAGTATTGCTCAATTTTTGTGTACCAAAAATTTTAGAACACCTTCTAAACATTAAATCACATAATGTGGATGAAATTTTAGATCTAAAATACCTTTCAAATATGAAAAAAATCAAGAGCTCAATCATGCTTCAAAAAATCAAGTTTAAGTGAGAATCACATTATTAAAAAATCTCCATTTATATCCAATCTAATTGGATCCAAAAATGACCAAAACAACTTAAGGTGAAATAAAACATGCTATGTCAACATATAATATAATCCAATGCTAAATCAACATTTAACATTAGCTAATCATGAATCAAATTACACTAACATAAAAATTAACACTTAAAGCACATATTAGCACAATATCTATTTATCATCAAAGGAGCCACAAGCATCATCATCCAAACACTCCAATCTATGATTGAGAATAAGTGTTTGAAGATCTAGATCAATTTATCACATAAATCAATCAAAAGAGAATCCAAAATATAGCATGAAATTAGGCTCCAATACCACTTCAAAGAGGTTTAATGCTAAGGATCTAATTTACAACATTTAAAAACTTGACTCTAACATAGATTATATTAATATTAAGATCTAAATCATGCCTAAATAATAGATTAAGGTCATACTGTTACCTATTAAGAAAAAGTCAACCCAAACTTGAAGCAGTGCTTTCTTTTCTCGAAAGTAGACTGCTTCTGGCACAATAAGGTGTGATCAACTTTTGATTGGGCAAATCAACTCATATTCAATCCAAATTTGGGTCAACAATTCTTCAACTAAATGGAGAACGTCAATTTAAAATTTCAGCAATGAAATTCCTCAGCAAGACCTGGAACAGAAAATAGAAGTTCTCTGCTATAATAGAGGATCACCAAAGCAAGCAATCCAAAATTTATCTTGCCTCTAATGCCAAAGTTCACACACCAATGGACAATCTTTTTTTCCTTAATTCAGCAGGAAAACCTAAGAAGAAATAGAGCTTGGTTGGAGGCCAAAAATGGTGAGAGAGGTGAAGAAGAGAGTGAAACCTCAACACATGAGAGAATCACTTTTGGAGGGAATTTTGGATCTAGCTTTTAGATGCATAAAATGTGTGAATCATCTTCAGCTGATGGCCTTCCCCTCTATATCCATATACAGAGAGAGGATGGTGTGATACCAAGGTGGCATCATGCCTTCCTCAAGGTGGGGGGACCACATAAGTATGCTAACTTTCAAACATCTTGCAAATTACATGTTAATTAGTATGAATTTGAATTTCATTTGGAATCTACATTTCATATTATGAAATGTCCTCCAAATAAATTCTAATTCCACTCCAAATGAACATTTCATTTGAATTCTCCCTCCTAAATCAATTCTTCATTAAATTGAACACTTGAATTTAATTAAACTTTGACTTAACCCTTAAATCAACTAGTTTAACTTTTCAAGCATAGGTTTTTGTTAACTTAACACTTTAAAGTTAACTTGACCAATTGATAGTCATGTGGTACCAAATTAAATGAACACTTAATTTAATCGGTTGTAATTTAACTCCTTAAATTAATTAGATCAATTTAGCCACAAAATTGATCAAGCCGAGATGATTAAAAATTGTGTTAACCGATTTTCTCAAATTTTGGCCACATTGGAATTATTTTAACATTTTGAAAATTCTTCTCAATATTTAGGATTGTTGATTAGATTTTGTGTGTGACCCATTAGGTTTTACTGCTCATTGGACATGGGCTCACAACCTTTATGACTTTGAATATCATATATTCACGTTAGTTCAAACTTCTTTAAACTAACCAACTTATTTCAAATAATCCCAATTAATTGAAGGGTACCCAATCTCTATGCTTGATGTCCAACCTCAAGCCCATGGAGCCAAACAATTGGCCGAATGATGCTTTTAGTGAACCATTCTAGCTCTATGCTTACCATACGAATATAATTCTTTCATCTTTTATCTCCATTGAAAAGGCCTAGGATAATATGTTTGTTGACTCCCTAATAGCCTCAATTCTATGCATCTATTCTTAATGTTCAATTTTGGTTTGTGACCTTCTTTTTGGAAAATCCTTTCTCTATATTGTCACACTGTCTTGGCCAAAGACTCCTTGGAATCGATCATTATAGAATGCATAGGAGATGAACTCGCCCTTCACAAAGATGAGGAGTTGGATCCTATCGTGGATCTCCTAAACGTCTATGTTTAAATAGCTAATGCCCAATCACCATCAAAATACCCATGAAGTGGCCAAAGTGGAGTCAAGGCATGAGGACCAAAACACAAGGTGATAATGGATCATCAGATCAAAATATTAAATTATATACATTAGCGTAAGTTGGAGAACTGGCCACTATAGCTATCTAGTGGATTCTCCTAGTGGGTTTTTAGTACCATATTCTCTAACAAGCATCTGCTAACATGCACTCATATCTTATATGGTTTGCTCATTGAATGAAGCAATATCCGACCATTGGATTATGCATCGTTACTGCAAGTCTATCTGTATCTTAGATGCTCTATCTTATAAGATTTTATGACTTGAAATATTTAAAATCACAATCGTGTAAGACTTATTCTATGATCACCACCTTGTGCGTGACCAAGTCCCATAGGCTAGTGTGATCTAAAAGCTTCAACCATATGCTAGTGAAGTTATATAAGCATAAGATGAAGATGGCCATTTAGAAGAAATATCATTCAATCAAGATTATATCACAAGTGAAATTGTTTACATTCTAATCTTATAGGCTTACAAAGTACAATTCCAACATATTATTTGTAGGTTTTCAGTCCCTTTCTCAACTCAGGTTTCTAGATTAAAAATATCTTAAGTGCTTAAATTAAAGGAGTTGCCACATTATCTTTGACACCAACAAAAAAACTGTGGTTATAAACCTCTTATGTATAAGTTTCCTTATAGATTTTAGTTTAACTTAGATATGTCTCTAGGTCTTTTGAATAAATTTCAAACTCCTAATTCTTTGCAATTATAGTTTGGCTATCACAATACAATATAATTGTAAAAAGAGGTTTACTAATTAAGGGTAATTTGACATTAGACTATAGCCATTCAGCCCCTATCCTAATCGTGTCCAAAGCACATATTGCTTTGTCTATTTAATGTCTATTTAATGTATTTCTAGGAGATAAAACCCCACCTTGGGTAAATATATAACTGGTTTTGGCTATATAGCTCTCATCTTTATATCTATTGAGTATGTAAAGGATCTGCCATAGTGAACAGGTGATGTCGTGCCCTTAATTTATTTAAGTACCCTATCCAAATAGTAGGTTCTATTATATCTTGCCAACTTTGTGACAGTAAAGGACATATTTGCTCTTATGCCATTTTCATGATATTCCAATCTCCCAATAATTTGAGAGTACCTTTATAGAGACACATGAATTCTATTTTATTTAAAAGGAGATACTGATGGATCATATGGTGTTTTAATGCTACAATCTTTTTCACCAAATTTCTTAATTGTCTTCTCAACATAATGCGATTGAGAAATTTTTCTACCCTTGGGCCTCGGTTGACTAGATCAATTTGAGTCCAAAAATCATGTTAGCCTCACTCATATCCTTCATTTTAAGCTTACTCTTAAGAAGACTTTGTCGCATTGTTAATTTAATATTATATCCTATTAGCAGTATGTCATCTACAGAAAGGTATAAAACTAAACATGTCTCACCTTTAACTTTGCACTAAAATGCACTTGTCATTATCATTACTTTGAAGTAAAAAAATAAAACGATTTTATCAAATTTCTTGTCACTATTTAGGTGCTTATTTTAATCCATAAAGTGATTTGACAAGATTGCATGCTTTATGATAGGACTACAAATTCCTGTAGTTGATCCATGTAGATTTCATCCTCAAGATCACCATAAAAGGATGTGGTTTTCACATCAATCTAGTGAATTGGGAAGTCATATATGAAAGCTAATGCTATAAGAAATTTGATTGCAATCAAGCAAGTAATTTGAGAATACATATTAAAGTAGTCTATTCCTTCTTTTTGCCAAAACCCTTTGGCAACAACTTTGGCCTTTAACTTATGAATGCTCTAATTAGATTTAAGTTTCTTCTTGAAGATCCATTTACATCCAAATTACAAGTAATAAATTCATTTCCAAAATTCTTTAATCTATCTTGGTTTATCTACTTCTTTAAATTTTATAGATATTGAATCTATACAACTTTTGGATTAAACATCATGTCATTCTCTCTATGTGATCAAGAACATATGCTGATGCAAGAGCTCAATTTAAAGTAGAAACATTTTAAGGTACTCATTTTATCATATGAAACACATTACCAAAGATATAGGATTACGATATTAAACTATAATGTTAACATATATACTAGAAATTTTAGACCTAATCACTGAAAATATCATGGCATAGCTTCTTTGCACATAGCCTAGAAAAGGACACATCTACAATTTTAGGACGTAGCCTTTTTCTCATATGTTATGTGACAAGAACTTTTGCAAGATAGCTCCATACTCAAAAATATTTTAAGCTTGGTTTCTTATCTTTCTAGAATTATAATGGCGTGCATCCCTTATGCTTAAAAGGTATTCAATTAAAAAATATGGCAATCTATATTCAATGCCTCTGCTCACATATATTTAGGCAACTCAAAAGTAAACTATTGATCATGTCTTTAAACATTTTATTCTTTTGTTCAATTATGTTAGTAGCTGAAGGAGAGAGTGTAGAAATCTCCTTATGAATAATACCAAATTGTTGGCAACATTCAACAAAAGGTTTATAGTAATATTATCCACCTCCATTCGATCATAGCCTTTTAAGTTTCAACTAGTTTGACTTTTAGCTTTATTTTTAAACAAAATAAACTTTTCAAGTGCTTCATTCGTATGTTTAATCAAGTAAGCATGACAAAACCTATTGCTATCATCTATAAAAAGGATAAAGTATCTTCTAAGGTAATTTATCAAAACTCCATTAAACTCACAAGTATTAGTGTGTTCTAAATCTGGTACCTCGTAATTCCTTTCTATTACATGATAAGGCTTTCTTACTTGCTTCGCATCTCCATGCACTTGTTTGATTTTTTCAAATGTTAGGTTTGGGAATTAAATTAAAATTCATCATTCGTTTAGTAGACCATAGTTAAATTGACCTATATGTTTATGCAAAAGATTGGAAATTTCAATAATAGTCACAAAAAGAAAATCAAAATACTGAAATTCATCATCATAATAACTAGCATAATCTACCCTATGTTTTAAAAGACTACTAGAAAACAACCTTTTCTAATAAAAGTTCCATAATGTAAAATTTCAACTATGTTAAATTTGAAAAAGAACAAAAAAAGCTTAGCAACCTTTGTAACTAAAATTGAACAACTAGTTATATTCTTCTAGATACTGGGAACATGATCTACCTTATATAAGCATATTATGCATCTTCAAGCAAACTTTAGGTCTATATATTCTATCCTAAGCGCAATGGCAACATTAGAGTTCCCCATGGTTATAAATTTCCCATTGAATGACTAATATGACAAAACAACAATTTCTCAACAAAAAACTTGCACATTTTCCCTAGTGTCAATTAACTAATCTAAGGTTTTTGATATGGAGGGAGTTCAATGTAGTAGCCCCAAAGAGGAGGTGCTTATTTCCAATTGTGGTGCCATATGCTAGTTTCTTGAATAAGAAACCCTTCGAAATCTAAAATATTTAATTCAAATAACCTACTTTTAACAAAAATCAACCTATAATTAGAACCTCAGATGTTATACTTAACATATCTATCATTCCTCAAAACATACCCATAACACTACTTAGTAGCCGTGGTGTGAAAAATTTATATAAACTTCAGTCATCTGCAAGTCATGCCTATTCTCATGACATCATTAGTCACATATAGCATTACTAGATTACTCCCAAGCTTATTTAGGTTAACACTTTGCAGATATAATAGAATAACATTTCATAAGTAATAGCTTTTTGTAGCTCAAATTTATTCTCAAACCAACAGAAGTCAAGCTGCAAGCTTATCCATCTCATTCACATAACAACTCTAGTATATTACAACCTATATATTTATATACTTCTTCAAACCATATACTTTATGTGAAACATCACTCCACTCCTACCATCACTTGCTTCTATCTAGGGTAAAGAATAGGAAAAAATACAAAAATAATTAAAAGTTTGAATGATTTAGCTAGTTGAGATGCTGATGAAAGATTTAAATATATCCTCATACCAATCACGAATTTTTTTTAGTCAAAATGTGTTTCTTCATATCTTGAATGTTCCATCTCAACACCATCACATACTAGTGTCAAGACTTCACAATTCCAAAACCTTTCTTGAAAAAGTTATAAACCTTAAGAACAAAAATGTAATGATCAACATGGTTTTCAAGCAATTAGTCAACTTACATAAATTACTCAAGTTCAAAACATAAATATGAAAATGCGTCAATCACTTTTGTAAAAGATTAATAGAGGTCTCAAACCTTATAGCTCCATTTTCTAAAGTACTAAAATCCTTATCCCTTTAGATTTTGAGTGATCAGCTTTGACATAACTAACATGTATAGCATGGTTGACCACATGCCAGATCTAACCCCTCGCAGGCAATTACCTCCAACTACTCGCAAGTTAGGTTGTAAATGCGTACTAGCTGGGAGACGATTACCATCAGTCCATTCTACTAGATTATTTTTCCAGACCTAGTCTCAAGCTAACTTCTTATGGAGTCTTTCTAGGTTTGAACTTCCCATGGGCATCCCAAAGGGTCTGAGAGGTGTAATTTAATAGCATAATTCATCTTATAGATCATTTGCCACATATTAAATCAACACTACAATTGAAATAAAAAATACCATAACAAAACCTCAATGCAAAATCAAATTATGGGGATGTGATTTTTCCAACTATCAAATCACATTTTTATAGCTTTAATAATCAAGAAACCAATCTTTTAGAAAGGAAATTTCTTGAGGAGAACATACAAACTTTAAATTTCAAATATATATGTGAAATATTTATTGTAATTAAAATACCATGAAGATATGTAACAAGGATTATGCAACCATAGTCATAGATATAACATATACATTCTTTCCCTATCAAGAAAGTCTCATATTAGCAAGTATAAAACTCACCTTGCAGACACAAAAAGGGACCTCACTAGTTGTTTGAATAGCATGTGCCCTTGCTTCCTAATTAATCCAAAAATTGTTATAAGATTATTTGATTTAGTGTTATACAAATTCTTTTAATTGTATTATCTATCCTAATGTCCTTATTAGGCTTTTGTGCTTAGCTTATTTTATCTTTAGCTTATGTTAGTAACAAGATTCTCCAATCACTAAACTCTAATATGTTATCAAACCGTGTCCCACTAAACCTTTGCTTGGTTTGGTTTCATATAATAGTTTATATCATTTCTAATAAATTGGTTAAGGAGTTTTGCGTCGGTCCTCTTCATTAGAGTTGTCCTTTTACTTTAATTAATTTTACTTGATACCCTTCCTAAAATCTCAATATAATATTAGAGTATCTAAATACAATCAATTCATCATCTTATTAAATAATCATATATATTTAAGCATTATTTATTTAAAGAGGCTTATTTGAGCTCTAAGTTTGAATCACTTTAATTATTTTACAAGTTGTCTATTACAACAAGGATCTAATAATCACTTGTCACTCCTTATAATCAAACCATACATTTTAGTCTCGAGGAGCAAAACGCAATCCCAAAAACAGAGGTCATTTAATCCAAAATCATAATCTTACACAAAAGGACACCAAGTATTCAAAATAAATTTATTATATCTTGCCACATAAAGCTCAAATAACAATACTCTAACCCTAACTAAAATCCATAAAGAAACTAATAAGATAACATCATAAAATGCGAAGACTACAACAAAAGTGCCAAAATACTTTAATTCTAATTCTCATCGAAAGTGTGTCCACCTTCTCATTGGGGTTAAGGTTACGGTCCACCAGAAGAAAGTTAAAGAAGTATGGAGTATGAGTAAAGGACTTAGTGAGTGCCAAGTATGTGCAGTGTGAGTTTAAGAATATATCATGATAAAAAGATGCTTAGTGATAAATATTTGAGAAAAATAGTGAGAAGCAATTGTAATCACTTGAATAACACTAAACAATAGTCATAAACATTAGAGACGACAGTGAAAAGTAGTTATGCATTATACAGTAGTAAAATGGAATATAACGATAAATATTTTTAATAGGCCAACAATTAAATGCGTAATAGTACTGTATTGCTTTGGCCAAGTGCGATCTTTCCAAATAGTGCTTGAGCTTAGGTCCTCGAAAAATCCTACAACCAACCCCAACCATAAATGGCTTCTATTGTGCACTTGGGGATTAGGCCATGGGGGCTTGAGCTTCAACTGGCCAATCTACTGCTACCTAGGGAAGTCCCCTACAAACCCAGACCAAGTTAGATCCAACTAGCCATAACAACAATATGAGCAATAAATTGGTTATTAGTGTTGATCATCGTATTCAACTATTAGTCTAAAACCATGCTGAAATAATATCAAAGGCTTTAAAAGAAATTGCTTTTCTTGCATCACAAAATAAAATAAAAGAAACTTATGTGCATAGTGGAATTTTATAGTATATTGTGAAATGATAAAGTTGTTACTGGATTACGTTATAGCATATATCCTTTTGGATTTCAAAAATAATACTATATAATACATATAAGTTTAGGCACTCATTGTACTTATCAATAGGATCAAGGGCCGAACCTTATAGCTTAAGTCCCATAGCACCTGTTGACATAAGCGTAGTATTCAATTCAATCAACATTCTGATTTGATCTATGAATTCTAACCGCAAATTCATCCTAGAAATCAAGACAATGATCAATAAAACTCTAAAATCAATAGTAACAAAAACGTTTTTTATGTCACTAGCCTTGTGCATACATACAAAACTTATCAAGAATTTGTCCTTTCATATGTGCTTTGTTGATTTGCTCATAACTTTCTTTCTAGATATTCGATTAGCTCAATTCTTGCGGCATTGCAAAGCTAAGAAAAAGTACTAAACTTTTATATTGATGTTGCAATCTAGATTAGTTAATATGAGAGAAAAAAATCAAGTTCAATAGATAGCAATGGTGCAAAAATGGGACAACTTCAATTTTCAAAAAGTTTTTCACATTACACCTTATTGTATTTTGACTATAACATTTTCTACATACCTCAAATGAAGGTGATTCATTGTCATATAGAAACCTAAGAGATGGATCTATAATTCATCTATTTAGAGCTTTTTCCCATCATTTAGGAAATAAGAGAAACATGAATTATAATTCTCTTTCCTTGTAGAACAGGTGGACAACTCTCAAAATAGAATTTTTGATGTAACAAATCATTGTATTTCAAAACTAAAATAAAAAAAATCTTGGGTTTTAAAATTTTGCTATTTTATTATAGACAAATTTAATTTAATTTTTCAAAAAATAATTAATTAAAATATTTCCATTATCTTGGGTAGCAAATTCTTAAAATTCAAGATAGTGGTCCAACTCAACAAGCACTAGGCAATTATACTTGAAGATTTTTAGAAAATAACTATAAGGTTTGAGACTTTAAAATTTTAAAAAATATTTTTATACACATCAAAGTTTTAGAATAAAAAATTCAATTAAAAATTATTTTGTCTCAATGAGTAAATAAGTTTTTATAAAGAAACTATTTAGACCCACAACTCAATCTGGCAAGAAATTTTCAAGATTTTTATAAAATTCAAGAAAAATTTTTTAGACACAAAAATTTATATTTTTATTCTAAACACATTGGATATTTTACATAATGTTTTTCACATAAAATTACCATAAGTTGATCCATGAACTGATATAAAACTTCTAACCCCAAGAATCTAAAAATCAAAACCTAATAGTAGCAACTATTAAACTTTGCAATTATCAAATGCACAAAAACTACAAATACAGTGACATATAGTTTAGTCAAAACTTATGTTTATATTATAATTAAATATGGGATCATACCTATGAAGAAGGGAGAATAAGAGCCGATGATGTTGAGATTTCTTAGCAATCCTTCTTTTGTCCTACCGTTTGGGATTTCTTTAATGGGGAGGAATGGATTTAGAACTTTCTAAGGAAAACTATTTTGTAGAAAATTTGAAGATTTGGATGTACATTGTACAGAGAAGAAGTTGTTCGAATGTGATATGGAGAAAGAAACTTAAGAAATTAGGTAGTCTACAAGGACTAGATGTGCTAAAAATTTTATCCTTATCTATTCAGTTGCTAGTTTGTTATTTCTTTATTTTTTTATTCCATTTTTTTAAAAATAAACTAATTATAATGTATAAAATTTAATTATTTTCTTAAACAATTCACTAATCTTAATTAATTAAGATTTATAAACAAGCAAAATATTGGATATTACATCACTTAATAGATCGCATAAGGATTGGCTATAGTCTAAGTCTTCTTTGAGATAATTTCTTCAATTAGACCTACTAGATTTTCTATAATTGATCTTTATTCCAATTTACAAGTTCAGCTTTCTAGCTTAAGTCAATTTGACAGACTGAATCCCAACCGAGTCTTGACAAATCTAAGGCCAAAATCTTAATTTATGTCAAAATCTGATTAGTCATAATATTAGTTCAGTGTTAATTTATGTCTTGGTTATTAACCAATTTCTAGTCAAATTAAAATAAGAATTTAATCAAATTAACAACTCAAAAATCTATAAATACTAAGTTGGACTAGGTTTCAGTCAAATTTGAAGCCCAAAATTACCACGAACAAACCCAAAATTAGATTCCATTGTTACTGTACTTCGGCCACTGTCCATTACCTCCAGAGATTAGCACTGCCACCACTAGCTTGCGTGCTTCATCGTGTTGATCAAAAGCCATTGACCAATTGCTTATTCTACTACCGTGTTGCTGGTCAATTTGCCAAAAACATCACAATATCGCCATCTCTCCATTGCATTTCATTGTCTCCAATTTTCTTCTCTCCAATGGTCAAAGGACAAAATTGGAGTTTCCAATGTGCTATTTTCCATGAACCCGTTATAACATAGTAGTTAGTTTTCGCTTTCTGCCACTCACCATTGTGGAATTGCTACCATTGAAAACTATAGTTGTCGACCTAAAATTTCCAACATTACGCTGGCCCTTTCATGTCAAATTTGGTACCAATATGTTCGCCAAGTTGAGAGGGAGATGATGGTCTGATCAATTGTATGTTTTTTAGGTCATAGTGAGGGAGAGGTTTGGAAAAGAAAGGTTGGTATGGATGAGAGAATTTGATAAAATTTTGGCCTTAAGGTTATAAATAAAAGCTATTTTTCTATATTGTATTTTGGACCCCTAAACTTTTTTGGCTAACATCATTTAAGTCCCCTAACTTATCATACACCTACAAATTGACCCATGGTCAACATTTCTACCCCTTAAAAGTTTGGATTTGAAATTTTTGAACCTCCAAGATTAGGAATTTCATATAATAAAGTCCCTAATTTAATTATTTCCTAGTCCTTTAAGATTTTAAGAAACCACAGTAGGATTTTAATGAACTCAATTGATATCTTTTATAATTTATGATCTAATAATTAATTTTGATTAGCTAATTTCATTATTATTATCTTAGGTTTAGTGGATCTAGAATTTTGGGTGTTATATTCAACTTCTCTCCCCTACTACTCTCTCAACATCTTATCTAGGAATGAGTCTCTCCCCGACCTCACGGGTAGAGGTCCTTTAGTTTCCAGCTAGGCAGCCATATTTAATATTGAGTCATCTTCAATTCCAATAGCTACTTTTTGACATAAAAAGTTTTGCTATTTCTCAAGTATTGTACTAAAGATGATCTATCGTAGGGTATAGCTCCTAGTGTAAAATATGACAAAGATCCCATTGACTTATACTAGAAAATGGACCTTAGTAACCCTCCAAAAATGAGGAAAAATTTGTTGTACAGCTGAAAACAAAAGAACCTGCTTGATACAGGTAAGCCCTTCATTTACATTATACCCCAGCAGAATTACCTTTTATTCCCTTTCTAGTTTATTGACTTAAGCATAAAAACATTTTAGCTAATGGCTACCTTGGCTAGCCTAATGAAGCTTTTGTGGTTTGATGTTTGACCCCCATGCCTATTGTAAAAGCTGAGTTTTGACCCCACCAATAGCTTCAGCTTCACCTAAAATCTTTTCTTAGTTAATCCTCCCAATTTTATCCGCATTAGGTTTAGAAATAGTTAAGAGCTTGGGTTTCAAGATAGCATACCTATCAATAATTTCTAGCGGTTTAGAATAGCATGTCTTACCCAAAACCCTATTCATCAATGCAAGTTTAGCAAACTTACGTGTTGCCTTAGCTTTCTTATGGGGAAACTCCTTAGACCAGTAGCCTAACTATCCACAATTCTAGCATTGTTTGAAGTTTCTTCTTGGCCTTAGTTTTATTTCTAATATCCCATTTGAGTTTGGATGAACTTGGTTCTCTTTCTCTTTTACTGTTTTTCTAGTAGTTAACACATTTTCCTTAGATGATATTGTATTGGAACACCAGAATCCCAATTCCTATGTTTTTCTTCTATACTAATGGTAATCATTAGATTATCAAGAGACCACATCCCTTTTCAATGTTTGAGAATCATTCAAAAATTCTCAAGATTTAGAAAATTTGTCAAGGATGGAGTTGATCAGCAACTTCTTAGGAAGCTTTATCTTAACACCAACAAAAGAGTGTTTACAGTTGATCAGATCTTTTGTTGTTCAATTACATATTTTCCTCTTTCCTCCCACCATGTAATATTTTATAAATAGAATATATTTTGAGCCCTTACTCTTGAAAGATATATTAGATACAAAAAAATACACATATAAGTAAAGTGCAAGACATATGTGCAAAGATGAATTACATGCACTAAAAATGAACAAAGGATTGAGAACATGCTCAAAGGCTTAACCAAAGATGAATAGATATTTAGTTTTAAAATTTAATTAGCATTCATAAATCTTAAGAAGCTAGATCAAGTCAATTCTCAATCTCTAAACTTAGATAGTATAATCAACAAAAGTTCAAGTATGAACAACAACATAAATCAACTTCTCTTTTGAAGGTTTTCCTCAAAATGTGGAGCACCTTTTTCTATTATTAAAGCATAGATGCTATAGAACTTCTACAAAAGATGTGGCTACACTTGGTTGAAGTTTACTAAACCATTTCATCTATGTAGATAGGACATGCAAACTTGGGGGCCTCCTCAAATTAAGTTGTTGTAGCATCTTCATTTTGTTACTAAAAAAGTCAACTTCAAGCAATCAATTATCAAATTAATACAAAGCAAAAATATGGCATAGTAAGAACAAAGAAACCATCTAATGTGAATAGTAGAACTCAATAAATTTGTTGACAATTTGAAAGTAAGTACTCAGTGCACACTTGATTAGTAATGGAAGAGATGGAAAACAAAAGAACACAATACTATGATTTTATCATGTAAAATTAATGTTATGAGAAGAAAATAACAAATACCAAATGACAAAAAAGTTATTGTAAATACTATTCTATCCACTTTAAATTTATTTAGTCTTCCCTAAATTTTAACTAATTTGATGGCATTGCCTATTGTTGTAATTGAAATTGTCATTAACTTTGTGTCCATTACATGATTTTTCATTAAAAAAAATTCTAATTTTGTGTGTGTGAATAGTTTTATGGGTTTTATAAAATTGTAATTATCTGTATATTTTAGTGGTCCAAAACATTAAGAAATTTTCGACTAATATTAAGCAATCCATTAATTTCTAAACAAATTCATTTGAAAGTTGTGAGTTTTGAAATTCAAAATTTAGTCGATATTGCACAAATATGGTCAAAAGCCCCCCTTCATTAATATAAAATTATGGACTTATTTATGTGTAAATTAATTTAAATAGTTCATTAAAAGATCATTAAATCTTTTTTTTTGGCTATTGTATTTTATAATGTTGAGATAAAATTAATTACAAATGCAAAGCAACCAACGAAATTATTTTGAATAATTAAAAAATTTAAATTCCTACAATTCAAGATATAGAAAAATTGCAAAATTACAATCAAAAGAGCATAAAGAATACATTGAAGGGTATCTAAATGTTCTTAGTTGGCCTAATTTGATGATTCTAATAACAAAAAAGTTTCATACATATTGTTAAGCAACTAATAAAAATATTATGAGCAATTTAAAATTTTAAAATTCTTTGAATTCAAGTTTTAATCAAATTTGCATAATCAAAAGATCTACTTCCAATGTACCGTACTTAATTTCCATGTGTGTACACAAGTTTAAACAGAGTATCTAAAAATACATTAAATTTTGTTAGATGACAAATTTTGATGATAATTTAAAAATCAGAAAACATACAAGTAAACTAAGTAATGAAGTGAATTATTTTAAAATTTTAAGATTGTAATTTTTAAGACTTCATAATTTTGCCAAAGTTATAATTATGGTGAAAAGCTTCCTTCATATGCATAGTAGAATAAATTTGTTTTTCTATCCCTAACTCCAAAAAAGAAAATGCCATGCAAATCCAATGGTGGAAATGAGGTAGACATTTGTTAAAACAAATAACTACAATAACATTTTATTGATATGTTTTGAATTTTTTCCAGCTTCTCTTAAAATCCCAATTTTTCACTTTTGGGAGAAATGTATAATGCAATTGGACCACCATTTTGGATGTCTTTAGGTTAATGGCATCCTTTGCCTAGAGCCTCTTAATTCTCACCTTCTAACACCACCACCATCTCCACCATTGGAACATGTACTTTTGGAAGAACAACAGGTGGATCAATTTCTTTTTGTTACAGGTTTATATCTATGTATGTGTATTTTTGTAATTGTGCTTATGTGCATAATTTGTGTGTGGATCATGATGCTTTTCCTTTTGCATAGTGCCTTTTGTTACAAGTGTAAACATAATTTGCATGTCTTTTCATTCAACTTCTCCATTTATTATTATTTTTTCTTTTTTTGTGAAAGTTCACATTTTTTAAGGCTATTTGTGAATGGCAAGAGGGTGATCAACCACTCTATCCTAAAGAAGAGTTCAAAAAAAAAATTCTTTATGATTTTTCTTTTCCAATAAGATCTTTATCAAATATTCCTTGTTTTGCAACCTGAAATTGCCATATTTTTAGCATATTAGTGAAGCTTAATGATGATGTGACTAAAAGATACATGCCCATCTAAGAAATAAAGTACATACTAGAGTAATCTATTGAAGGTTGAGAGTTCACATGTGATCCCCTACTAAAAATGAAATAATGTTTATCAGTTGATGGGTTGGATCCTCTTTTGTAGGAGAAAATGCAAGGAAACACTCAAAGGTCCCATAGAAAGACAAGGCAATTGATATCATCTACAGCGGTGGAAAGAAATCCTATCAAATTAAGGATTTTGTAAGGATAGAGCTAAGATCATCTTGGAGATCCATGAGGTTACTTATATTTTGTCATGAAGTCACATTTCATTTTATGCGCTATAGGATTATTAGTCATAGTAGAGAGAAACTATAAAAGGATCATGGATATAAAAGGAGGAGAGAAAGTTTTTATAATGTAAATGTTTTATTTAACAAGACAACTTTTTGATTCACACATTAGAATTCATTGCACGTTAGTTTAACAACTTTCACTTGTTTTCTTGCAATATAAGTTGCAACAAGAAGGACAACACATTATGTATGATTGCCATATGAAAAATTAGGAAGGACAAAAATGAATGCTAAAGGAATTACTCCTGGGTAGAGGGTGATAGTCCCCTTTCAAATTGAATAAAAGTTATCAATGAAGGATATAGTAGAAAATAGATGAATGTAAATCTCTTACTTCTGTAATAAGTTAAGAAAACCATTTTGAAAGTACTATAGTGCTATATAATAGACATATGGTTTAGTACATAGTCAAATTATCCTTTTGAATTTATTTTGTGTTGTACTTGACAAACATTTACTCAAAATGCAGCAAGTTCTCTTTTGAGATAAAGTTATCAGCTTTTACAACATTCCCCTAGTGATGTTAATTCATTTAATACTTCATCATATTCATTGAATCATTCATAGCATTAAACTTAAAGGAGATAAAATTATTTCTTATTTGAAGTGAATTTTTGCAAGACATTAAAAATTAACTATTGTAAACATTGTTTTGTCATTTAGCTCTATATATTTGACTTACACATATAATTTCTGTATGAATCTATTTACTAATTAAAAATAGTTCTAATTTTTTATGTTTCTAAGAAACAAAATTTAGCTAGTTCTAGTTTCTAGACAAACATTTATTTTAGTTTTATTTCCATTGGAGGATCAATAGAACTCTATGCTCATTGATGTTTTGACATTTGTACTATAGGGCGTGATTTACTGGATTTCAGTAAATTACTTTTTACATACTTTTTCACTTTTCAGATATTTTTATGAATAAGCTATAATATTTAAGTATTGTTTAATTTTGATTGGCATGTCATTAGTAGTTGAATGTGTTGTCTATGTCGTCATACAAAAGTAGAATATTCTAACTTAGACATAGAGCCTTTTGTGGATGTATTCAATGTTTTCACTTTGTTGTTATGTTACTAGGAAGTACTACCAAGATACAAAGAGCCTTTACATTTTTTTAATAGCATTAAAAATGTAATGGCATAATTATTTTTTATGTAATCATGTCTATAAATTATGTACATGAATCTATTAAAAATATAACATTAAAACTAAGTAAATGTTACAAAGACAGAGTATTATGAATAACTTGGTGGTACTTCATTTTCTTGCTCATATTAAAACCAAGTAAAATAGAATAATTTTTTTTAGTAACATCATCTATTTTCCTACATATTTTAGCATTCATCTACTTAATAAAAATGTACATTGTTTTTATCATCTTTAAAACTCGACACTACACTTCTTCACACAAAAATACCAACAAAGCTGATATTAGAGGGCAACTATTCTAGTTTTGTTCTTCATCTCCTTTTTCTTTTTAAGGTGGACATTTTAATTTCAATGTGGCATTAAATTTCTTTCCTATAATGTTAGGCTATATCCCTAACCAAATATCAATTTTCCAAGGTGAACACAATGTTTATTGGAGTAGCCAAATGTTAACTTTATTCATTTCATTAGATCTTTGCAATGTTATAAAGAATGTTAATGAAGGACATATATTTTGAGCCACCAGAATAGGGCAGCTATGATAAATGGTTCGAGGATTAACAAAAACTATAGAAAGAGAATATTCAAAAAAATGCCAAAGCATTCACATATATATAGCGACACATAAGTAAAGCATTTTTTAAGAACTTCTGAACAATAATGGAAAAAGATGCTTGGAATATTCTCAAAACATATTGTCAAGGACATGAGAAGTGATCTCCTTGAAATTACAACCTTTAAAGGGATTTTGATAACATTGAATTGGAATGAAGTGAATATATGTAGGAATTCCACTCTACAGCTTCTAAAATTGTTAATTAAATTTGAAGTCTTGTTGCTATTATTGAAAAAATAAAAAATTGTTTAAAAGGTTCTTAGAAATCTTCCTAAAATATTTGATAATGTAGTTGTTGCAATAGAATAGTATAAACATATTTGGACTTATACTTTTCATAAATTAATGAATTCTCTTCAAGTGATAAGGAATGATTAAAAAGATCATCAAATCATTCGAAGGAGCAAGCATTTCAATCTAAACTTCGTGTTTCAAATGTAATATTTAAAATTGAAGTAAGTTTGAAGATGGAGTTCTTTCAACAAAAATCCATCTTCCAACAAAAATGGAAAGGGGCAAGACATGAATTTGAAAGGAGGAAAATAAAAAAAATTTGAAAAGGTTCATACCTCAGATGCTACATCTTTCAAAAGTTCAAATCATGATATGCAAGATTACTTTTTCAGATGTAGAAGCTCCAAAATTGTGGATCACTCCTATAACCATTGTCCAAGAAAAAACAAGAATGACATGAATGAACCAAAATTTTCCAAGTATGAAGGTAATCAATTAATCTCTTGTATGAATGAATAAGAAAAAAATATGAAAATGTGTGGCATGTTAATATTGATTTCAACACTCAAATGATTAGGAAGCAAAAGATGTTTGTGGAGTTGGATACCAGTGACATTTCTTTTGTTGGACATGGAGATAGAATAATTCAAAATGCAAAAGGCAAAGATTTCATTGAATTTCTTGTAAAGGGAGCTAATCAAAAGTTTAGTAGTGATAATCTTTATGTTCCCAATGTTACTCAAAATTTATTGAGTGTTGGACAACTCTTAATATAGGAATATTCATCGTCTTGTTGAGAAAAAGTGTAAAATATTTTGTAAGGAAAAAAAATACTTCAATCAATACAATTCAAATGACTTCAAACAATTTTTTTCCTTTTCTTATGCCTTTGGAAGGTGTGACACTTGATATATGGAGACTTGAACTAAAAGAAGTTGCAATTACTCGAAAGGAAAAATGTGGTTGTTGGTCTTCCATCTATTGAAAGGGAACATCAAGTCTATTAAGGGTGCATATATAGAAGGATGCATAGACTATCATTTCCTAAAACATCTTGGAGAGCAAAAATTCCTCTTGAGTTAGTGCATGTCCATATTTACGGTCCTAAAAGAGTTCTATATCTTGGTAACGAAACATAGTTTATCCACTTTTTTGATCATTCTATGAGAATGATGTGGTTGTAATTTTTGTTTTAACAATAAGAGTCTTTTTTTGTTTCTCTCCAATTTAAAGCTTTTGGTGTGAGGTAAAGTGGGGGTGAAATGAAGTATTTGTTGAACAATCATGAAGGAGAGTTTCTACTCACTCTGTTAGTGAAAATTTGCAATAGAAATGACATTCAAAGACAACTTTCAATTTAGAGAAGCTTACAAAGAAATGGAATAGGGAGAAGGAAAAGTTGAACCATTGAAGAAATGGCTACAAGTATTCTTAAAGAAAAGGGATTGCACAATAAATTTTGGGCACATGCTATCGACACAGGTATTTATTTCCTTAATTTTTCTCCTTCCAAGTCAGTTCCAAATAAAATTCCTTTTGAAGCATGGCATGAAAAAAAACCTATTGTTAATCATTCTATGCTTTTGGATGCACTGCATATTCTCATATTTCAACTCTTGACACATATAATTATAAGATTAGAAAGAAGAAGAACTCATCTTTATAGGTTATAGGGATCAGCTAAAGTGTTATGACTTTATAATCCAAAGATTAACAAATTAATTTTTTTAAGAGATGTGATCTTTGACAAGCAGACAACTTTGGGTTAGAAAGAAAAATCTTCACAAAGTTCAACATTGATTAATTTTTTGGTTCCATTAATATTAAAAAGGTTGCCACAAATCTAACTCTAATTCCATCAAGAAGTTTAGAAAAGGGCAATTCAAGTAGGCGCTTTAAGTCAAGAAAGTTTGCATACCAAATCACCTCCAAGGGAGGTATGATTATTGAAAAATATTTATGAAAATCACAATGTTGCTTTCTTTGATAGTGAACCACTCATTTTAAAGATGTTTTAAAAGGAGTCAAGACAAAAGCCATGAATGATGAAACTAAAACTGTTGAAGAAAACAAAATTTGGGAAGTTATGAATTTACCCCAAGGAAAAGTTGTGATCAGTTTGAAATAGGTGTTCAAAACAAAGATAAATGAAGATGGTTCAATCAAAATATCACAAGGCATGATTGGTTTTATAATGGGCTATTCACAATAGTCCTTAGTTGATTCTAATAAAATATACACAGTGGTAGCAAAGTCGAGACATCTCTATTCCACATCATTTGGCACTTCAAGCATAACTGTAGTTCAATGTTTGCTTATGGGTGCAAAATCTGTACTTCTAAATGAATACAAAAATATCCTTAAGGCTATGAAATTAAAGGAATGGAGGAAAATGTGTGCTAGTTAAAAAAAGTCTCTTTATGTCTTAAAACAAGCAGTGAGAGTTTGGAATAGAAAAATTGATGGATATTTTTTACAAGAATGGATTTTGAAGGAGTCCAGGTGAGCCATCTTCTTTGTGAAGAAAGAAGATACAAAATATTTTTTGATTGTATGTTTGTATGTTGATAATCTTACTCCTTTGGACACTAACATGAAAGTAGTGGTAGGCTTCAAGAAAAATATGATGCAAGAATTGGAGATGATAGATTTGGGACTAAGGAGATATTTTCTTAGAATACAAGTGAGACTACCTAACGGCACATTTTTATCACTCAAGAAAGATAGATTGATGACTTGTTCAAACAATTCCACAAAACAACCAACTACTTGCAACTCCTGTAGGATTGAATGAGAAGTTGCTACAAGAAAATGTTGATGAAAAAATTGATCCAAAATTGTTTACAAGTATTTTTGGTTCTTTAATACAAATATAAGACCAGATATTCCTCAATTTGTAAGCTATATTTAGTAAGCCAAGCAAGATTCATTTAGCTTCAGCAAAACAAATCCTTTAAGATCTCCAAGGTACTATGAAACATGGTGCGAAAGAAGAAAATAAGAAGTTTATTGGTTTTATAGATATTGATTGCACAAACTTAGTTAAAATGTGATTGCTTGGGGTTCTAGAATAAAAATTAAATTTGCATTATCCTTAAAGCTGAATATATTGAAGCCACAAATGCAATTTGTGAAGTAGTTTGGCTATGAAGAATTCTACCCAATTTGTAAGAATGCTCGGAGCATCTTGTAAAACCCCTTTTATTACAACATGTTGACCTTTGAAATGATTAAAAATCCAGTTTATCATGCAAGGTCCAAATACATTGAATTCCAACATCATTTCATTAATGCTCATATAAACAAAAGAGGAATTGACTCGGAGTTTGTCACATGAATTATCAATTAATGGGATTTTTTTATGAAGATTGACTAAACTAAAAGTTCAGGAATTTCAAGAAATAGTTGAAGATCATAGCAATAGTTGAAGAACATAGTTGCAAGAAAGGCAGAGATAATATAATTGTTCAAGAAAGAAAATTTGAAAGTGATATAATGATTGCATTTCTTTTACATGAATATGAGTGAAGTGCAAAACATATGCACAAAGGATAAATTGTATACACTAAAAGTGCACAAAAGATTGAGAACATGCACATAAGTTGAGCAAAGGATGAATAGACATTTTAGTTTTAAATTTAATTAGTATTCATAGTTCTTAATAAACAATAGCTACTAGAGTTTCAATCTCTAGACTTGGATAGTACAATTAGAAAAAGTACAAGTAGGAACAACTTTATGAATCGACTTCTCTTTGTAAGGCAGATCCTAATTATATCTTGAACTCTATGTTTCCATCTACATATGGGGAACGTTTTCTTATACCAAAATGTAATTACTCTAAAACTTCTATAAAAGATATGGTTGCATTTGGTTGAAATGTCCTCCACTACTTCATGTATGTAATAGGACATTGGAGGCCTTGTCAAATGGAGATGCTATAGCATCTACATTTTTTTGTTATAGAAGTCAAGTGCAAACAATGAATTATCAATGATATACACGCTTGAAATATATCATATTCACAACAGAGAAACAATTTGGTATAAATAGTGGAACACAATAAATTTGTTGACAATTTAAAAGTAAGTATGTCACATACCCATGATCAATAATGGAAGAGATGGGAAACAAAAGAGTGCAATAACATGATTTTGTCCCATTATAGATGTTAAAGAGGTATTTCTACTTGGTTGACTAACTTTGTTAAGTCTTTCCAAACTTGAAACATTGGTACAAGTGATTCTTTTTATTTTAAAGTGAATGAGTATTCTCTCTTGTAACTTCAAATTGTTTTACTTTTGGCTCTATCTAGAACAAGTTACAAGATTCATGTATTTTTCACAAAATACTTGTGGTTGTTGGAGACTTGAGAACTACTACATGAAATTTTTATGTTGTTACTAATAGTATCATTAACCTATTTAATTGTACAATTATAATGTGATTACTTGAAAAATATTATCTGTTGAATTCTGTTATGACTAAAATAGTTATGACAGATTTAATTGGTCTTAAATTTCATGTTTTGTTTAGATTGTTGCTTTTGCAACATGTTTTACTTCTGGTCTTTTCTTTGCAAAAAGGTGGTTTGGAATGACAAAAATTAATATGATGAAGTTGTGTTGCAAATAGAAGTGAACCTGAGGCTTTATTTCACTTGTTCATCTTCAAGTACATGTGATTTTGTTAGCATATAAGATTATTATACCAATTGTTGATTCAATTACTTTTGGTGGTATTTTAAACTAGCATAATTTGATTGGTAAATCATAGTTTGATGAAATGGATGTTTCAGCATTGATAAGATTCTTTAGATATTGTGTTTCGAATTGAAGATTCAAAGATATAGTTTAGGTGTTCAAAATGAATTGCATTCTCTACTTGAGAAACTTATTTTGTGTGGAATGGTGATAAATTATAGCAATTGACCTATGTTGCTAAAGCTTTCATCATAGTTGAGAAGTGCAACAAAACAAGCTTGCAAAATTTGCATTACATTACAGCCAAGAATTGTAACAATATATGCCTATTATTACACTTTATTATGTGATAAAATTTTGTGGAAAAATAAATCCCTATTATTGCACTTAAACACATGGCAAGAATTTTTATTGCAAAGGAGTGTAATTATATATCCCAAGCATGATGATTTTATTCTACAATATTAAGTTTGTAACTAAATTCTTAAAACATTGAATCATTAAGGAGTTATGGTGTTAGATCCATATCCTTGTATTTGCATGTAAGTCCATAGCTTTGTAGACCACATCTATAATGTGGTGTTAGGCTTAAACCATGATGCCTTGTGCCATTCTAATAACAACCGTGGTACATAGTTAAGTGTGGAAATAGGTTGTTTGTTGCTATACATTGAGATTTTGTTATATCCCTATCTCAATTTCTTTATGCAGAAAATTTATTTAGAAACTCTACAAATTGATGAGTACATCTTTTGTTTTCTTCAAATTTATCTTCATCCCATGTTGCTTAACTGAAAGCTACAGATGGTCTTGTTTTGATGTTTGTCCTTCTAATGGATGTTCTGTCATGCCCTAGGCCAATAAGGTGGCACTTAATTATGAAAAAGACTAACAGTGATTTATGCCCCATTATAAACAACTTCAAACTTTCTCCTATAATTAGTGTGAGGTATGAAATATTAATTTCTTAAAATTCATTGTTTGTTCATGCATGGAGTATTGGAGAGCAAACAAAGGCTTAAGTAGTAGAAGATGACACAAAAGCTCTATCTTACCGACACTTTGATCTTAACTACTCTATGCATTAGGTAAAGTAACAAATTTTAGTTGAATAGGTTGGTGAGAATCTTACATTCCTATTATGAGGCATAAAGGTAATGGGCTTTGCTTGGACCCATCTACATTTCCCATAAAGAACATAGCAATAGTTGAAAAATATAGTTGCAAGAATGGTAGAAATATATATGATTGCTCAAGAAGGAAATTTTGAAAGGTGATATATTGATTGCCTTTCTTCTACATGGATATAAGTGAAGTGCAACACGTATACAAAATGGATGAATTACATGCACCAAAAATGCACAAATAATGAATTACATGCACAAAGGATTGAGAATATGCACTAGTGGAGAAAAGGATAAATAGACATTTAGGTTTAAATTTGATTTACGCTTGTAATTTGGAAGAAACAATTGCTATTGGAGTTTTAGTCTATAGGCATGGATAGTACCATCAGAAAAGTACAAGTAGAAAAAATTGTATAAATCAATTTCTCTAGGAAGGTGAATCCTAATTGTTTCTTTAGCTCTAAGCTTCTGTCTTCATGTGGGGAACATTTTCTTATACCTAAGTGTGATTGCTAAATAGCTTCTACAAAAGATATGGCTTCATTTGGTTGACGTTTCCTCCACTACTTCATCTATGCAAATGGGATGTCCAATATTAGGGGCCTTATTAATTTGAGTTGTTCTAGCATTTTCATTTTGCTATTGCAAAAGTCAAGTGTACATAATCAATTATCAATGGAATACACAATAATATGCCATATTAATGATAGAGAAACAATCTAGTGTGAATAGTGGAAAACATTAGGGGCCTTATTAAATTGAGTTGTTCTAGCATTTTCATTTTGCTATTGCAAAAGTCAAGTGTACACAATCAATTATCAATGGAATACACAATAATATGCCATATTAATGATAGAGAAACAATCTAGTATGAATAGTGGAAAACATTAAATTTATTGAAATTTAGAAGTAAGTGTATAGAGCGATCAATAATGGAAGAGACGGGTAACAAAAGAATACAACACATGATTTGGTCCCAATTGAAAATTGAAAAATTTTCTTGTATTGTGTGTGTGAATAAATTAAGGTTTGTATCAAAAGGTCATCAAATTTTGTTTGTTGGTATATTTTAATGGTTTAGACAATTAAGAAATTCATATCCCAAGCAATTAACTATTCTAAACAAATTAATTAGAAAATTATAAATTTCTCATCAAAATTTAGTCAAAATTCCAGAAATATGATCAAAAGACCCAGTTCATTTATGTAATAGTAAGACTAATATGGGTGAATTCATTTAAATAATAGACTAAAAACTTCATTAATTCCTTTTGTGTATTTTGACAATTTTGAAATCAAATTAATCACAAATCTTAGAGCAACTAGTAAAATTATTTTAACTAATTAAAAATATTAATTCCAATACTTCAAAATTCAATTAAAATTACACATTTACTAGCAAAACAGCTTAAAGTATATATTAAAAACTCACTAGATTTCTTACTTGGCCTAGCTTAACGATTTTGGTAATAAAAAATTCGCACATAATGCTAAGCATCTAATGAAAATGTTATAAGCATTAATTCAAAGTTCTTTGAGATCAAGTTATCGCCGGAATTGCTTGATCAAAAGATCTACTTACTATGTACAACACCAAATTTTCACGTGTTTTAATGAGTTTAAAGACTGCATTTAAAAACTCTAATGGTTGAAATGAGACAGATATTTGTTAAAGCAAGGAACTACGTTCAATTTTTATTGATAAGTTTTGAATTTTTTCTCTCATCTCATAGAATGCTTAATTTTTCCCTTGTAGAAGAGACACACAATAGAATTTGATTTCCATTTTGGATGCCTTCAGGTTAATGGTGTCCTCTACCGGTGAAGCAAGGAGAGGTGGAAGGATTCACAATTAAAACAAAAAATAAGATAAAACTAACTTGCAATCGACCAATCAAGGATCACTCATCATGTTATAAATTAGGATTTGGAAGCAAGATTACCTTTGAAGAAAAATCAAAGTAATGAAGTAGATCTTCCTCTTGGACCCTTTCCAAAGCAAGATTGACACTCTGCTCTACTTGGATCTTCTTCACTACACCAAAGCACAAGACCAACACTCTCCTCTTCTTGGATCTTCTTCACCACACCAAAAGAACCTTGCGACAGCAATTTTTACTCACCAAAAGACCTCCAAAGCAGCCTCAAAATGGCCAAAAACCTGGAGGATAAACAGCCCCAAAACTCGGTCCAAAACTTTGCCAAAATCAGCCACCAAACAATGGATAAAACTTCAATTCTTAGCTGCACACCTAGAAGAACTCTCAAATTCTCATAATCTAAGCTAGAATAGAATAGGGCAAGAAGATGATAGGAGAGAGAGAAGAAGAAGAAGGCAGTTTTTAGGGAGGAGAGACAAGGGAGAGAAACTAAGGAGAGAGTTACTCAACACATGAATTGTGCTACCTTTTGGAGGAAAAATGGAAGCATGAATTCATCCCTAGCATGGCTGGCAACTAGAGGTATTTATAGTGTGATTGGAAGCTCTTGGAAGTTTCCTTCACACCATGCCCACATGTGCCACCTAGCTAGATTTAATTCTACCTTGAATTGGATTTTACTTTTCAAATTAAAAATGCCAACTCAATGAATTAAAATGGGACTCCTCCAATTTATTTTCCCCCCAAAACTTAAATCCCCTAACTAATTACATTAACTATTTATTTTAATTAGTTTAACTTAACTCCTTAAGTTAATTAAACCAACAAAACTCTTTGAGTTGACTTTGACTAATTAAGTTGCCACATGGCACCAATTAAATTGACTACTTATTTTAATTGAATTAATTTGATTAATTTAATTCTTAAAATTAATCAAGCTATTATGACTAATTCTTAATTAACCAACTAGATCTCTTTTCATAGGCAAAAACTGTCGAATTACATTTTCTAACTCCTTAAAAAATTTCTCCTATTAAGAGCTTTCTTAGGCTTTTGTGTGTGACCCATTAGGTTCACCAATTCATTAGACATGGGTTCACAACTCTTTGTGATATTATAAATATTAAAATATTCAAATTAGTTTAAACTCATTTAAACTAATAACTCTATTAATTAATCTCCATTAATTGAAAAGTACCTAATCTTTGTGGTTAATGTCTAGCAACAAGTCCATGTAGCATAAAAAATTGGAAGAATGAATTATTTTAAGGTGAACTATTATAACTTATGCTTAACATGCAAATATGATCCTTCAGTTTTTATCTCCAAAACGAGGCATAGGGCAAAATATTTTTTGGATCCCTAATAACTATGACAACTAGATCTCAATATTCAATGTTCAATTCCACTTTATGACACCGACTTTAGAAAAAACATTTTCCAAACTGTTATACTACCTTGCGCAATGATTTTTTGAAATAGATTATTATAGAATACATAGGAGATGCACTCGTTCTTCATAACAACAAGGAAATGAATCCCTTCTTGAATCTCCCAGACCTCTATACTTATAGATAGCTCATGCCCAATCTAAGTCCTAGATGACCTGCTACGTGGTCAAAGCAAAGTCAAAGTATAAGAACCTAAATACAAGGTTACTATAAATCCTCAAGTCAAAAGAGTAATCATATGCACTATCACAAGCTTTGAGAATTCATCATTATTGACTTGCCACTATGACTATCTAGTAGATTATTTGAGTAGGCCTTCAGTGAACTTGTTCTCTCTGACAAGTACCCACTAACGTGCACCTATATCTAACATGGGTTGCTCATGAAATAGGGCAACATCCAACCCTTTGGATCATGTATCATTATTGAAAGTTTATTTGAATATTAAATAATCCTTTTCATCAAATTCTATGACTTGGAATATTTAAAATCATGACCATAGAGATTTATTTCACGATCACCATCATATGCATGACCAAATCCTATAGCATGTATAATTTAAAGGTTTCAACCAAATACAAGTAAATAATAAAATGTATAAGATGAAGATAGCCATTTTATAAAATATAATTCAATCAAGATTATCTTACAAGTGGAATAGGTTTTACATGCCAATCCAAATTAGCTGTGAGGCACTATTCCAACAATCTCCCACTTCCCTTAGAACTAATTCCCCATGGCCTTTAAGCCCATCTTCTCAAGATGTCTTTCAAAGATCTTTTAGAATAGGGTTTTATTTAGTGGATTTCCTATATGCTCTTCCAAGGCTGGCCTCTACACTTGGATATTGCCTCTTTCAACAATCTCATGGATCAAATGATAATACGTCAAAATGTGCTTGGATCACTGATGAGATCTTGGTTCTTTTGCTTGCGTAATATTTCCAGTATTGTCACAAGTGAGAACTACTAGCTCTATAATGCTAGACACTACATACAACTCTTGGATGAAGTTTTGCATCCAATCACCTTCTTTTGCGGTATTTGAAGCTGCAATATATTCATTTCAGTGGTGAAATTGACTATGTTATCTTGTTCGAAACTTTTCCAACTCACTATGCTGCCATTGAGATAAAATATAAATCTTGAGGTGGATTTAAGGTCATCTTCATTAGATTGAAAACTAGAATTTGAAGAACCTTCAAGTTTTAATTCTCTATTCTCGTATACTAAAAACTAGTTCTTAGTTTTTCTTAAGTACTTAAGGATTACTTTTATGGCTTCCTATAACTTCCATTGGGGTAGATAGTGACTCGTAGCACTTAGAGTGCATGCAACCTATAGCAAATGCATAAGGTATGTGGGATATTCTTTTTCTCTCATCCTCAATCTTAGGGGCCATAGATTTAGAGAGACAAAGACCATGTCCTATGGGAAAAAATCCTTTCTTAGATTCCTATATACTAAACCTCTTTAGTATCTTGTTAATGTACAATATTTGGGAGAGTCCTAACATTCTCCTTGATCAATCTTTATAGATGCGTAATTCGCAATACATAGGATGCTTATCCTAAATCCTTCATAGAGAATTGTGAGGTTAACCATGCTTTAGTATACTCAATGCTTCTTTCTCATTCCTAATGAGAAGAATGTTATCACCATAAAGTATAATAAACTAAATCAATCTCCCACTAGTGTTTTTGTATATACAAGGCTTATATACACTTTTGATAAAGCTAAAGAATTTGATTGTCTCATCAAAATGTATATTCCAACTTCGAGATGCTTACTTTAGTTCATAGATGGACTTTCTGAGTTTGTAAATTTTTTGTTCGCTCTCTTTTATAGTAAAACCTTGCAATTGCTCTATTTAGATTTTGTTATTAATATTTCCATTAAGAAAGGTAATCTTTATATCAATTTGCCTAATTTCATAGTCATAATATGCTACTATAGCAAGTATAATCCTAATGTACTTAGGTATAGCTACCAGCAAAATGTCTCCTCAAAGTAAATACCAATTTTTTTAGTATAACTTTTTGCCACAAGTCTAACTTTAAAAGTGTTAATCTCTGCATCAACTCCAAGCTTTCGCTTATATATCCATTTGCAACTAATGGGTATTATACCTTCTAGTAGATCTACCAAAGTCCATACCTTATTAGATTACATAGAGTTCATTTAAGATTTTATGGCCTCAAATTAATGACCCGAATCCATATCCTACACAGCTTCTTCGCAGGTCCTTAGATTATTATCCATTTGATCCATTTTATGAAAGAATCCGAACCTTTTAGGTTACTTCTCAATACGTTACTAGACTTGGGATGCTCTTTAATTTCAATTGCCTGAAGTATTCTATGAACTCCTTGACTTCATCAAGTTTAACAACAATGCCTTTTCTATCTAATAGAAAATCCTTTTATAAAAAGATGGCATTCATTGAAGCAAACACATTTTATTCTAAAGGAACATAGAAATAATAATCTAAAGACTCTTTTGGGTGTGCCACAACTTGCATCAAAAGAGTCTTATATCCAACTTATCTCCCACTAATTTCTTAACGTATATAGGAGACCCCCAAACTCTTAAATAAGAGTAAAAGAGTGCTTTGCCATACTATATCTCATGTGCTATCTTTGGCATAGAACTTGGAGGTACTATATTTAGTATCTTCACTGTCAATTCTAAGGCAAATCCCTAAGAGGAGCTAAACATATTAGTGAAACTCACAATGGAATGTACCATATCCAACAAGGTATGATTTCTCTTTTCGGTTACTCCATTTTGTTATGGTGTGCTGAGAGGAATCCATTGTGAGAAAATTCTATTCTCTTATAAGTAACCTAAGAATTTGGCACTTAAATGTTCCCTTCCTCAATCTAATTGAAAAGTTTTAATACTGAGTACTAGTTGCTTTTTTACTTTATTCCTATAGTTTTTGAACATTTCAAAGGCTTTGGATTTGTATTTAATAAGATACATATGCCCGAATTGTGTAAAATCATCAATAAAGGTTATGAAATTAGAATAGCTTTCATTTGCACTAACTCTTAGTAGCACACATATGTCTATATAGATCAAATCTACAAGACTAGCAGTTCACTCTGTTTGTCCTACAGAAGGAGTCTTTTTCATTTTTCTTTTTAAACAAGATTCACTAGGAAGATCCTCTATATCACTAACATTTAGTGTTTTGAGGTTTTCTATCTTATTCATCTAATTCTTGGAATTATGTTCAAGTCTAGTATGCCAAAGATAGGCATTTTCTTGGTTATCTATTTATTTATTTTTTTATTTGAATGTGCGTAACTGATGGTTAGGAATCTAATATGTATAATCTATAGCTTAAAGTACCACATGCAATCAAAAAACATTTCTTTATTGTTTTGAATTTCTTATCACTAACTAAAAAACCATGTCCTTCAAAATCTAGGATAGGAATTAACATGATATTCTTTACTAAGTTTGGCATAGAGTAAATTGGATCAAGTACAAGAGAAGAGTTTCCTAAGTAAAGCTTCATTACACCTTTAACTATGGCCGCACTTTTTGCGCTATTGCCGAGGCAAAGAATCACACCCATTTTCCATCCCTTGTCATGAATTACAAAGATAAAAATCATATACTTATCAATTACCCATGAGGAAGAATTTATAGTTAAGTGCATTTCAGTAAACAACATACCCTTTCCAAAGGTTGCAAAGTACTCTTTGCAATTACGCTTCTAATGGCTAATTTCACCATAAAAAAATGCAGTATCCTTTTTGTCCCTTTTCTTCTTCTTAACCTATCTAGATGGCTTTAATGGTTGCTTCCTATTTGAAGAAAAACCTTTCTTCTTATTATCTCCCTTTTTTTAGCCCCTATAGCCTTTAGACTTGGAGGAAGATGCAAGCAACAAAAGCTTCTCCTTTTTCATCATCGCCATATTAGTTGCCAACATGTTAACTAATTCATTAATTATTACCTCTTGTTTTGACACATTGAAGTTCATAACGAATTGATTAAACGAACTTGGTAATGATTGGAGGATAAAATCTATATAATGATCATTGCCCATGACCATGTCCAATTGAGCAAACTTCTTAATAAGTTCAATTGTTTTGAGCATATGGTTATGAACATTCCCTTCTTCAACCATTCTAGTCCTATAGAGCTCTTTTGATTGCGTGCATCAATCATGCTATGATTACACCCTATACAACTCTTGTAGGTGCAAATGAATCTCGAAAGTACTTTTGATGTTCTCATGAGATTTGTGGAGCTCATTAGACATGGATGCCATTATGATGCAATGGGTTTGAAGATTATCTTCTACCCATTTCGCAAACTCTTTGTGGCCTCATTATTGACATCATCACTAAAAGTATCTGGTGGACTTTGAGTGAGGATATAAATTCTCTTTTCAAGGTCAAGAATATTTTTGAGGTTTCTTAGCCAATCACGAAAGTCAAGCCAGGTGAGTTTATTGATATCCAAAATTAGGTTAAATGGATTCTTTGCCATTGATTGAGATTTTGAATATCTACAGAAGCAAGAAACAAAATGTAAGCACTTGACTGAATACTGATATGAAAAGCATGATTATGGTTTTTCAAGCATTTTTGCTCTGACTATTTTATCAAATTCCTTACTCTCTTAAGAATTTGAAAAACATTATTTCCTTAGTGAGAATGAAGATCCAAAGGCATGATTTGTGGACCTACAACTCGTGAAACATCTACTAATGATGCTAATATAGATTATCATAACTAATCACATCTTTAGGCAATTCTTGATGTGTTTTGCCTCACCTTTCATATAGAAGAGTCTAAGCTCAATCTAACCTAAATAAGCTAATATAGATGATCATAACCAATCACATCTCTATCCAATAAACTCAAACCTAGTTGGATACAAAAAATAGCCAAAACACCTCAAAGCTATAATCAACATCCTATCTCAACATGTAACATCATCTAATGCTAAATCAACATTTAACATAATAAGAATAAAATCAGAACTCATGCCAACATATGAATTAATAATTAAACACATATTGTCATATTTGAATACAACACATCAAGTGTCATATGCATTGCTTCCTAACACTCAAATTCATCTATTGAATCAAGAATTTGGAGATTTAGAATCAATTCATCACATAATTAATTTAATTCAATAAAATCCTAATTTAGACATGAAGATGGATTTGATACCACTTGAAGCAAGGAAAGGTGCAAGGATCCACAATTAAAACTACAAATAAGGAAAAACTAACTTTCAATCTCCCAACCAAGGAACACTACTCATGTCATAAATTAGGACTTGTATGGAAGAAGATCACGTTCAAAGAAAAATCAAGGTAATGAAGTAGATCTTCCTCTTGGACTTTTCTAAAGCAAGATCAACTCTCTTCTTGGATCTTCTTCACCACACTAAAAATACTTTGTGGAAGCAAATTTTACTCACCAACACACACATAGAAGAACTTTTAGTTTCTCACAATTTAAACTAGAATAGAATGGAGGAAGAAAATGATAAAATAGGGTAGAGAGAGAGAGAGAGAGAGAGAGAGAGAGAGAGAGAGAGAGAGATGATGCAGTTTAAAGGGATGAGAGACAAGGGAGAGAATCTAAGGAGGTAGCTACTTATTACATGAGTTGTGCAACCTTTTGGAGAGAAAATAGGGACATGAATTCATCCTCAGCATGGCTAGCCACTAGAGGCATTTATAGTGTGATTGGAAGGTTTTGGAAGTTCCTTCACATCATGTCCATATGTGCCACATAGCTAGATTTAATTCTCACTTGAATTAGAATTTAATTTTTTAAATTAAAAATGCCAACTCAATAAATTAAAATGGACTCCTCCATTTTATTTTTCCTCCAAAACTTAAATCACCTAGATAATTAAATTAACTCTTTAATTTAATTAGTTTAACTTAACTCCTTAAGTTAATTAAATCAACTTAACTCTCTGAGTTGACTTTAACTAATTGAGTGTCCAATGGCACCAATAAAATTGACTCCTTAATTTAATTTTATTAATTTAACTCTTTAAACTAATTTAATTAATTTAACACTTAAAGAAATCAAGCCATTGTGACTAATTATTAATTAGCCATCTAGATCTCTCTTCCTTAGGCAAAAACTGCCCAATTACATTTTCTAACTCCTTGGAAAATTCCTCCCATCAAATAAGAGTTTTCTTAGGCTTTTATGTGTGACCGTTTAGGTTCACCAATTCAATAGAGATGAGCTCACAACTCTTTGTAATATTTTTAATATTAAATATTTGAATTAGTTTAAACTCATTTAAACTAATAACTCTATCAATTAATCTTCATTAATTGAAGAGTATTCAATCTCCATGATTGATGTCTAGCAACAAGCCCATGGAGCACAATGAACTAGATGAGTGAACTATTTTGAGGTAAACCATTATAGCTTACGCTTAACATCCAAATACGGGGTCTTTCCATCTCCTTTCTCTCAAAAGAAGCTTAAGACAAGACTTTTGTTGGTTCCTTAACAGTTTTGATACTATGTCTCTATATTTAATGCTCAATTTCACATTATGACCTCAACTTTGAAAAACATAATTTTTAAATTGCCATACTATCTTGAGCAAGAATTTTTAGGAATCGATCATCATATAATATATATAGGAGAAGCACTCATTTTTCACAACAATGAGAAACGAATCCCATCTTAGATCTCACAAACCTCCATACTTAGGTAGCTCATGCCCAATCTAAGTCCTAAATGACCTGCTACATGGTCAGATCATAGTCAAAGCATAAGGACCTAAATACAAGTTTAATATGGATCCTCAAGTCAAAAGACTAATTATATGTACTATATTAAGACTTGAGAATTCATCACTACCAACGTGCCACTATGGCTATCTAGTGGAATCTCTAAGTGTGCCTTTAGTGAACTTGTTCTGTAACAAGCATCCATTTCTAGCAGGGACAATATCCAACCCTTTGAATCATGCATTATTAGTGCAACTCTATTCAAATATGCATGGCCAAGTCTTATAGCCTTCTAGGAATTAAGGGCTTCTACCAAATGCAATGAAGATTAAAATGTATAAGATGAAGATGAACATTTTTAAGGCTAGTGTAGCACTAGGATCCAATAATCAAAACTTCAAAAGCTAAAATTAACTAGTCTATACAAACTAACAAGGATCAAAACATGCTCATGATTCAAACTTAGGTAGAGGATTACCTTTATTAGCTTAAATCCATGGAGAAAATGAAGAACTCTTCTTTAATCTAGAAACTGTCAAACAATGGCACAACTAGAATGATGTAACTATTGCATAATCAAAACACCTTGACAAATTCTAAAAAAATTCCAGTAGGATCTCTTGGAATAAAATCTCCAAATTATTGCCCTGACTGGTGGATCGCCAAAGGCTTAGCAAACCATTTATTTTGCCTCTATCAATATGATCCATATACCAATGCAATTTCCTAGTTCTAATTACTATTTAGCTGGAGATAGAGAGGAGAAGAGAGTAGGAGATGGCCAATTTGGGGGTTGGAGAAAAAGAGAAAGTGAAGCTTAACACATGAAGCAACACTTGAGAGAGTTGGAGAGAAAATGTGAGAATCTAATTCTTCACATCAATGCAAGTGGTTGCCCAACCTCATCTCCATATCTATATATAAAAGAAATATGGTGTGATGCCAAGTTGGTGTCATACCTTCCTCAAGGTTGGGAGACTTCCATCCATGCTTGCAACGCATGTAAGTTGGCAAATTCAAATCTAATATGAATTTGTGTACATTTCAATGTCATTTGGAATCTAATTTCAAATTAATTAAAATGTCACTCCAAATGAACCTTTCATTTGAAATTTCCACCCCCAAAAAGGATTCTTCTTACTAATTAAATGAAACCCTTCCATTTAATTAATTAACTCTTGACTTAACTCTTAAGTCAATAAGCTTAACTTTTTAAGCTTAACATAGTTAGCTTAACTCTTTATGTTAACTTGACCAATTCATTGTCACATGGCACCTTATAATTAACTCTTTAATTATAGATCTAATTTAACTCCTCAAATTAGTTGATCAATTTAACACTTAAATTAATCAAGCTAAGTTTGACCTCATTTTCATTCACCCCCAAAATTGGCCACTTGGAGTGAAGTTTCAAACACTTAGAAAATTCCCCCAATATTTAGAAAATGTAATTGGCTTTTGTATGTGACCTGATAGGTTCTATCATTCATTAGACAAAGGCTCACAACTCCTTGTGACTTTTGAATATCATATATTCATTTTAATTTAAACTTCTTTAAACTATATCATCTTAATTCAATTAATCTCGATTAATTGAAGAGTACCCAATCTCTATGGTCGATGCTAACCTCAAGCCCATGGTGCCCAACTAATTGACCAAAATGAATGATTTTGGAGAGCCATTACAGCTTTATGCATACCTTGTAAATCCGGTCCTTTAATCTCCTATCTCCCGATAGAGGCCTAGGGTAAGGTATTTACTGGCTCCCTAATAGCCTCGATACTATGTCTTTATTCCTAATGTTTGATTCCACTACCTTATCTTTGGAAAACTCCTTTTCCAGCTTGTCACACTACCTTGTGCAATGATTTCTTAGAATTAATCATTATGGAATACATAGGAGATGCACTTGCCCTTCACAAAGACGAGGAGTTGGATTCCATCTTGGATCTCACAAACCTCATGTTTAATAGCTCATGCCCAATCTTTACCCGAGTGATCCGCTAATGACCAAGGAAAAGTTAAAGCATGAAGATCAAATACAAGGTTATCATGGATCCTCAGGTCAAAGGATTGATTATATGCACTAATATAAGTTGGAGAACTTGCCACTACCGACTTGCCACTATGGCTATCTGGTGGATTCTTTGAGGTGAGTCTTCACTGCCTTGTTCTCTAACAAGTACTCACTAACATGCATTTACATCTCATATAGGATTGCCCATGGAACAGAGCAACATCTAAAACTTAGATTTATACATCGTTAGTGCAAGTCTATCCAAATTTTAGATGCCATATGTCATAAGATCCTATAACATTGACGATTTAAGATCATGACCATGTATGACTTATTCCATGATCATCTCCTAGTGTGTGACCAAGTTTCATAGTCTTATATGATCTTAGGGCTTTATCCAAATGCTAGTGAAGTAATAAAAAGCATAAGATGAAGATCGCCATATATTAAATATCATATAATCAAGATTATTTTATAAGAAAATAGTTTTACAAGGCTAATCTAATTTGCTTGCGGGGAACTATTCTAATAATTTTATAAAATATAATTCAATCAAGATTGTCTCACAAGTGGAGCAGTTTTTACATGCCAATCCAAATTGGCTATAGGGTTCTACTCTAACACCCGGAGCTTTTTTATTCTCTCCCTCTAAAGCCACTTCTATCTGCACTATTAGAACATGTGCCTTTGGATGAGCAACAAGTTGACCGACTTCTTTTTTTCAAGGTTTATATCTATGTATTTATGTGTATATGTGATTGTGTCTTTGTTCATATTTTTTGTGTGGTGATTATGACTCTTTCCTTTTGTTTAGGACCATTTGTTACAAGTGTAAACATAATTCACATGTCTTTCCATTCAACTTCTCCAATTAAGCTTTTTTATTTGTTAATGAAAATTGACATTTTTGTATAGGATATTTATGAATGGTAAGAGGCTGATCAACTACTCATTTCTAAAGAGGAGTTCAAATATTTTCTTTTTTATTCTTCTTTCGCTTATTGTACATGATCTTTATCAAATGTTCCTTGTTCTACAACCTAAAATTGTGTTATTTTTGGCACAATGGTGGACTTTAATGATGATATGACTGAAAATGCATGTCCATCCAAAAAATAAAGTACATACCAAAGTGATATATTGAAGGTTGAGGGTTCATATGTGATGCCCTCCTAAAAATGAAATAGTTTTATCATCTGATAGGTTGGATCCTCTTTTGTAGGAGAAAGTGTAAACAAGCACTAAAAGGCCCCAGAGAAAGAAAAGGCATTTGATTCATCTACAGCTGTGGAAAGAAAGCTTATCAAATTAAGGATTTTACTATGTGCAGAAAGAGCTGAGAACATCTTGGAGATCCATGAGATTACTTATACATTTTCATGAAGACACATTTCTTTTTAGGTGCTACAGGATTACTAGTCATAGTAGAGAGCAATTATAAAATGACCTTGGATATAAAAATAGCTTATTCTCACAATTTACTTCTTAATTTTTTATAATGTAAATATTTTATTTAACAAGACAATGTTTTGATTCACACATTACAATTCAACGCATGTTAGTTTAACAACTACTTTCACTTATTTTCTTGCACTATAGATTGAATAAGATGGACAACATCTTATGTATTATCACCGTATGAAAAATCAGGAAGGACAAAAATGGATGCCAATGAAATTACTCTTGGGTAAAAGGTGGGAGAGCCCTTAACTGAAGTAATTGATCGTGATATCCAGATTGAATAAAAATTGTCAATGAAGAATGCAGTTGAAGGGAGATGGATTTAAATATCTTATTTCTATAAAAAAATGCTCTAGAAGTACTATAGTACTACATAATCTACATATGGTTCGGTACATACTCAAATTGTCCTTTTCAATTTACATGAGTTGTACTCCCCAATCATTTACTCAAAATGTAGCATGTTCTCTTTTGACATGAAGTTATCAGCTTTGATAACATTCCCTTAGTGATGTTAATCCATATAATACTTCATCATATTCATTGAATCATTAAAGAAGATAATATTCTTTCTTATTTGAAGTGAATTTTTGCAAGACATTAAAAGATTAAATGCTGTAAACATTGTTTTGTTATTTGAGTTTATAGATTTGACTTAGGTCTACATTCCTTCTATATGAATCTATTTACTAATTAACAATAGTTCTAATTGTTTATGCTTCAAAGAAACAAAATTTGGGTAATTCTAGTTTCCGGACAAACATTTATTTTAGTTTTATTTCCATTAGAGGATCAACAAAACTCTATGCTCATTGAATGATGTTGCAACATTTATACTTCAGGGTGTAATTTACTGGATTTCAGTAAGTTACTTTTATGTACTTTTAGACCTTTCAATTTTTTGTGTATAAGTTGTAATATTTAACTATAGTTCAATATTGATTTGCATGTCATTAGTAGATGAATGGGTCATCTATCTCTTCATATAGAAGTAGAATATTCTAACTTGGACATGCAACATTTTGGGGATGTATTCCAAAGTTTTCATTGTTCTTGTTATAATTATATAAATTTCAATGAATTTAAAATCTAAGGTTTTTTTTTTTTTGGCCTTAGTGCAATGCAGAGAGAAAATGACCATTTCAAATTAAATAAAACCTTTTTATTGTTGGAAGTATAATTTATAATTTTCCTACAAACTTTGAAAGCCAAGAAAACTTGGAAAATGAAGAAAGGTTGGAGAATGAAAAATCCTCTTTGATTGTCTAATTACTGAGAAGTCCTACAAAGTTACAAAGAGCCTTTGCATTTCTTCAATAACTTTAAAAATGTAATAACGTAATACATTTTACACACTCATGTCTATTGATTGTGTACTTTTGGTTAGATTTGTATATAGTAAAAGAATCAAGTAAAAGCTCACGTTTAAACCAAGTAAAACCCAATAATTTTCTTCAGTAACATCATCTATTTTCTTATAATCTTATCATTTATTTACTTGATAAAAATTATATACTTGTTTTTATCATCTTTAAAACTCAACCTCACAGTTCAGCATAATAATCCCAACAAAGTTGGTATCACAATGCAACTATTCTAGTTGTGTTCTCTACCTCATTTTTTTCTTTTTAAGCATGAAATTTTATTTTCAAGATATATGACATCAAATTCATTTCCTATAATTTTAGCCAATACCCCCACCAAATACTAATTTTTTAAGGTGAACATTATGATTATTGGTGTAGCCAAATGTTAACTTTATTCATTTTTTAGATCTTTGGAATGTTATGGAGAACATATATGTTGAGCCACCAGAATAAGGCGACAGTGACAAGTGATTTGAGGAGCAGCAAAAACTACTTAAAGATAATGTTTGAAAAAATGCAAGCACATTCAAATATCTACAACATAGTATAAGCAAAGCACTTTTTTCAAGAATTTGTTGAGCAACAAAGGAAAGAGATACTTCAAATATTATCAAAAAAGTTATCAAGGACATGAGAAAATGATTCTGTGAAACAATCTTTTTGGAGAGGTTTTGATAATATTGCAATGAAAGAAGGTGAAAGTATGTAGGATCTCCTCCTTAAAGTTTTTGAAATTGTTAATTAGATTTGAAGTCTTGGTGAAGTTACAAAAGAGCCAAAAAATCAGTTAAAAGGTTCTTAGAAGCTTTTCTAAAAGGTTTGGTAATATAGTTATCGTAATTGAATAGAATAAAGATCTTTCTATTTATACCCTTCATAATTTAATGAATTCTATTCAAGTGAAGCGGAAAGATTAAAAAGATCATCAAATCATCGAATCATCCCATGGTGCAAGCACTTCAATCTATATTTCATGTTTTTGATGAAATATTTAAAATTGCAATAAGTTGGAAGTTGGAGTTCTTTCAATGAAAATGGAAATAGGCAAGGCATGAATTTCGAAGGAGGAAAATAACAATAATTTGAAAAGGTTCTCAGCCTGGATGCTTCATCTTGCAAAAAATTGAATCAATGTATGCAGGATTGCTTTTCAAATGTAAAAGCTCAAAAATATTGTACCACTTTTATAGACGTTGTCCGAGATAAAACAAGATTGATAAATGAACCAAATGTTTTGGCGTATGAAGGTAATAAATTATTATCTTACATGAATGAATAAGAAAAATATGAAAATATATGGTACGTTGATAGTAACTGCAACAATCATATGATTGGGAAACAAAAGATACTTGTGGAGTTGTATACTAGCAATACTTCTCATGTAAAACTTGGAAATAGAAAATTCAAAATGAAAAAGCAAAATTTCATTGCATTTCTTATAAAGAGAGTTAATCAAAGGTTCATTAGTGATGTTTTTTATGTTCCCAAAGTTACTCAAAACTTATTTGGTGTTTGACAACTCTTACTAAAAGCATATTTGGACATGCGATAGAAAAAGATAGAAAAATTCAAAATACAAAAGGCAAAGATTTCATTTCTTTTCTTATAAAGGGAGTCAATCAAAAGTTCATTAGTAATGTTCTTTACATTCCTAATTAAAGTAACTCAAAAGTTATTGAGTGTTGTAAAACTTTAGCTAAAAGCATGTTCAATATCTTGATGATAAAAAGTTCAAAATCTTTTATAAGAAACATAATACTCCAATTAATACTTCAATTTCACCTATGGTATGGACACTTGAACAAAAAGTGGTTATAATTACTCAAAAGGAAAAATATGGTTGTTTGTCTTCCATCTATTGAAAGAGAAGATCAAGGTTGTGAATGGTGCATGTACAGAAAGATGCATAGACTACCATTTCCTAGAACTTCTTGGGAGAGGCAAAACTCCTCTTGAATTAGTGCATGTTGATATTACGGTCATAAAAGAGTTCCATCACTTTGTAACAAAAGATATTTCATCCCCCTTTTGATGATTCTATGAGAATGACGTGGATGACATTTTAGCTTGAAAAATTAGAGGAATTTTCTATTTTTCTCCAACTAAAAGCTCTTGATTTGAAGCAAAGTGGATGTGAAATCAAGTCCTTGTAGATTGATCATGAAGGAAAATTCTATTAACTCCATTTGTCAAATATTGCAAGAAAAATAGCATTTGAAAACAACCTACTATTTCAAAGAAGCCTACAAACAAGTGGAATAGGCAAAACAAAACATCAAACCATTGAGGAAAGGACTAGAAGTATGCTTAGAGGCAAGGAATTGCATAATAAAGTTTTGGCAAAAGCTATTCACATGTCAATTTATTTCCTCAGTTCCAAATAAAATTCCTTTTGAAGCATGGCATAAAGGAAAACCTTTTGTTGATCATTTTAATGTTTTAGGATGATTGTATATTATTATATTTAAGCTCTTGACATAGATAAAAAATGAATAAAAGCTTATCTTTATTGGGTATAGTGATAAGTCAAAGTGTTGTAGACTTTATAATTTAAAGATTAACAAATTGATTATTTCAAGAGATATGATCTTTGATGAGCAAGTAGCTTCGATTTAGAAAGAAAAATTTTCACAAATTTCACCATTAATTGATTTTCTAGTTCTATCAATATCAAAATGGCAACCACAATAGCAAAATTCAACTTTGAGTCCATCAAGAAGTTTAAAAAAAAACACTTTAAGTAAGCACTTCAAGTCATGAAAGTTTGCATACCAAATCACCTTCAAGGAAAGTACAATTATTCAAAGATATTTATGAAAATCACAATGTTGCTTTCTTTGGTTATGAACCACATATTTTGAAGATACTATAAAAGAAAGAGTCAAGACAATAGCCATGAATGGACAAAAAGTCTTGAAAGAGCAAAAAAACTTGGGAGGTTATGGATTTACCCCAAGGAAAATTTGTGATTAGTTTGAAATATGTATTCAACACCAAGTTGAATAAAGATGGTTCAATAAAAAATCACGAGGGATGATTGGTTTTATAAAAGGTTATTCTCAATGCCCTAAAGTTGATTCTAATAAAACATTTGCAATAGTATCAACAATAGAAATATCTCCACTCTTCACCATTCTAGCACTTCAAGCATAAGTGAAGTTAAATGTTTACCTATTGGATGCAAAATCTGCACTTTGAAATGGAATGGAGGAATACCCTCAAGGCTATGAAAACAAAGGAATGGAGGAAAATGTGTACCATCTGAAAATAGCTATTTATGTCTTAAAACAAGCTCCAAGAATTTGGGATAGAAAAATTGATGAATATGTTCTATAAGAATAGGTTCTAAAGGAGTCTAAGTGAGCAATCTTCTATGTGAAGAAAAAAGGTGTGAAAGATTTTCCAATTGTATGTTTGTATGTTGATGATGTTATTAATTTGGACTCTAACAAGGAAGTATTGGAAGGGTTCAAGAAAATATGACAAAATAATTAGAGATGATATATATGAGATAAGGAGATATTTTCTTAGAATTCAAATGAAACAACCCAAGGGCAAATTTTTATCTCTCACGACGAATTGATGACTTGCTGAAAAAGTTCCACAAAACCATCAACTAGTTGCAAGTCCTATAAGATTAAATGAGAAGTTGCAACAAGAAAATGGTGCTGAAAATATTTATTCAAAATTTCTTACAAGAATTTTTGGGTCTTTGAAACAAATATAAGACAATATTGTTCAATTTGTAAGCTATATTTATCAATTCACAAGTCAGCTAAGCAAGACTCATTCAGCAAAAGAGATCCTTTAAGGTACTACAAAACATGGCATCGAGTATGTGAAAGACGAAAATAACAAGTTCATTGGTTTTACAGATATTGATTGGACAAGTATAGTTAAAAAGTGATTACTTGGGGGAAAATGAACAATACATTGGCATTATCCTTTGGTTAAGCTGAATATATTGATACCATAAATGTAGCTTGTGAAGCAATTTGGCTAAGGAAAATTCTATCCAACTTACAAGAACAATAGGAGCAGCTTTTAACCCCATTTTATTACAGCATATTGACCTTCGAAATGATTAAAAATCTAATTTTTCATGCAAGGGCCAAATACATCAAACTCCAACACTTCAACATCATTTGTTTTGTGCTCATATAAGTGAAAACGAGATCAACATGGAGTTTTTCACATGAATTATCAAGCAATGGATTTTCTTGTGAAAATAGTCTAAATTGAAAGTTTTGGGATTTTCAAGAAGTAGGTGAAGAATGTAGCAATATTTAAAAATATAGTTGCAAGAGACGCTGAGATATCTATAATTGTTCAAAAAAGAAAATTTGAAAGATGATGTAATGACTACCTTTCTTCTACATGAAAACAAGTGAAGTGCAGAAAATATGCACAAAGGATGAATTGCATAAACTAAACATACAGAGGATTCAGAACATGCACTAAGTTGAACAAAGAAAGAATAAACATTTAATTTTTAATTTAATTAGCATTCATAATTCTTAATGAATAATAACTGCTGGAGTCTATATCCCTGGGCTTAGATACTATAATCGAAAAAAGTACAAGCAGGAACAATAGTATGAATAAACGTCTCTTTAGAATATAGATCCCAATTGTATCTTCAAGCTTCTGTCTATATGTGGAGAATCTTTTCTTGTACCAAAATACAGTTGCTCTACAACTTCTATAAAAGATATGGTTGCATTTGGTTGAACTTTCCTACACCACTTCGTCTGCCTAGACAAGACATTTAGTATTGGAGGCCTTGTCAAATGGAGTTGTTATAACATCTTTACTTTGCTGTTACAGAAGCAAAGTGTAGAAAATCAATTATCAATGTTATACACATTTGAAATATGTCATATTCATGATAGAACAACAATCTAGTACCAATAGGGGAACATAATAAATTTGTTGACAATTTAAAAGTATGTATGTAGCATACACTTGATGAATAATACAAGAGATGGGAAATAGAAGAGTGGAACAGCATGATTTTGTCCCAATTGAACTTTAACACCATTATAGAAGGTGAAGAGGTATTTGTTTCTTGGTCAACTATTTTTTGGCAATTCTTTCTAAACTCAAAACATGGATATAAATGATTCTTTTTCGTTTTAAAGTCGATGAGTATTCTCTCTTATATCTTTAATTCATTTTTAAATTTAGCTCAACGTAGAACAAGTTGCAAGATATATATGTTTCTCATAGAATACTTGGCACTGTTAGAGACTTGAGAACAAATACGTGAAATTTTTATATTGATACTTATAGTATTGTTAGCCTTTTATTTTTTTGGATAATTTATCAATAGTTTATTCCATTGTACAATTATAATGTGATTACTTGACAAATTCTATCTGTTGAATTCCATTATAACTCAAAAATTTAGGGTAGATTTAAATGGTCTTAAGCTTCATTTCTTGTTTAGATCGTTGCTTTTGCAACATGTTTTACTTTTGGTTTCTTCTTTGCACAAAGATGGTTAGGAGTGATAAAAGTTAATATGATGAAGTTGTATTGCAAATAGAAGTGGATTTGTGGCTTTAGTTCACTTGTCCATCCTCAACTACAATGTTATTTTGTCCAGCATATAAGATTGTTAGGCCAAGGGTTGGATCCATTACTTTTGGTGATATTTTAAACTAGTGTCACTGATTAGTAGTTTGTATTTAGATGAAATGGATGTTTTGCCACGGATTGGACTCTTTAGGTATTAAGTTCTGCAATGAAGTTTTATAGAATCTAGTTTTTGTGTTCAAAATAAATTGCATTTTCTAGTTGAGGAACTTGTTTTGTACAGAATGATGATAATAAAGTATAGCAGCTAACCTACGGTACTAGTAGTTTTATTCTAGTTGAGGAGTACAACAAAAAGAGCTTGTAAAATTTATATCATTGCCATGAATTGTACCAATATATTATGTGATAAAATTTTGTGGAAGAATCCCTACTACTACACTTAATTATGTGGTAAAGTTTGTACTACAAAGGAATATATGGTATGTGTACTTCGTATTACAATTGGACCATTGGAGAAAGTTTGCATTGTGAAAATACATGTTTAGCATTACACTTTTTAATATGTAAGTAATTTCAGTTCTATTAACAAATTAGGACATTGTGATTTCTATTTTATGCTATAGTTAGAAAGTGTAATACTATTGGTTGTTACACTTTGATGTAATTCTATTTACAAACTAAAATGTGGCAATTTCTATTGTATGTTACACTCAAGAAGTTTAATATTGCTATATTTTGAAATGCAAGTAATTTTAGTTCCACTTAAAAATTAAAATGTGGTGATTTCTCTTTTATATTACAATTAACAAGTAAATTATATATGCCTAGCATGATGATTTTTTTCAGTAATATCAAGTTTGTAACTAAATTCTTAAATACTAAATTCTATAAGGAATTATCATGCCAAATCCATGTCCTTTTATTTGCATGTAAAAACTTAGCTTTGTACACCACATTTATAAGGTGGTGTTAAAATTAGACCATGACACCTTGTGCCATTCTAATAGGAATCATGGCACACAGTTTATGTGTGACAATAGATTATTTGTTGCCATACATTGAAATATGGTTACACCCCTTTTTGTTGTAGTGAAATCTCAACTTCTTATTGTAGATAATTTATTTAGGAACTCAACAAATTGTTGAGTATATCTCTTCTTTTTTTTTTTTTTAGGATTTACCTTCAGCCCATGTTGCCTAATTGAAAGGCTATTGATGGTTTTGTTTTGATGTTTGCTCTTTTAACAAATGTTATGTCATGCCTTGGACCTATGGGTGGCGCTTAATTATGAAAAGGACTAATAGTGATTTATACACCATTATAAACAACTTCAAACTTTCTTCTATAATCAATATGGGATATGAAATATTACCTTTTTAAAATTCATCATTGTATTTCTTTTTAACTTCTTCTTGGATGATTTGTTCAATATTAGAGAGGAAACAAAGGCTTAAAGATTAGGACACAAAAGTTCAATATCTTATCAGCACTTTGGTCTTAACTACTTTGTTTATCAAGTAAAATAATAACTTTACGCTGAACGCGGTAGGGAGAATTTCACCCTCATAATGTGAAGCATAAGGGCAATGGACTTTTGCTTCAACCCATCTCCATTTCCCATAAAGAACATAGCAATGGTTGAAAAATATAGTTGGAAGAAAGTTTGAAATATGTGTAATAGTTCAAGAAGAAAAATCTGAAAAATGATATATTAATTGCCTTTCTTCTACATGAATACGAGCGAAGTGCAACACAGATGCACAAAAGATGAATTACAAGCACCAAAACTATACAACGAATGAATAACATACACCAGAAATGCACGAAGGATTGAGAACATGCACACAAATGGAACAAAGGGTGAATAAACATTTAGGTTGAAATTTGAGTCATTATATGCCTAAGAGGGTAGGTGAATTAAGCTTAATAGATTTTAGTTCAGTGGATATTTATCACTCAAAACACTTTTTTTCCTTTCAAAAATTATTTAAAGTCTTTTGCAAAAAAATAGTTTTAGTTATTGATTGGAATTTGTAAGTACCAGTTAAGATACCAGTTAGACTAGTGATAAGAAAAGTAGTGAAAACAGAAGTAAATAACACTAGTATTTATAGAGGTTCGACTTGCCTATATCCTTTACCTAAGCTTTCACTTAAGATTTTGAACTTGTCAAATTAATTAATATGTAAGAATATTTTTACAAGTAAAATAGTAATTTGATAGCAAGAAAAAGTAAAGGATTAGAAGCACCCTGGTAGGGTGAAAAATCAGTTCTTCACAAAAAGTTATATTAGAATCCTAGATAGGATAAGATAGATTCCAATGTACTGTGAATCTAGATGCTTGTGAATAGGCTCAGGAGAATTTCTGCTATATTCACTTATATAACCTCTATGGACTGATACATGAGTTGATGCCATTCCGTACAGCAAGCTCAAGTCTCTTCTTCCAGATCAAAACCAAAACACTATAGAATATACTAGATAGTATTGCCCTATTAGTTTCTTCACCTAGAGTTCCTTAGAGCAACGAAGTGCCAATTTGTTCTCTTCACATGGTCCCTCAAGAGCAGATACAAATCCGGTCCCTCTTCACTACTAAGTTTTTCAACACAAACTTCCTTGCCCTCATTTCTCCTAGGTTGTTGAAGGGAAATTCCACTTGACCTTCTTCACCACAAGGCCTCTCAAAAACACATGTAGAGTAAGGAATTAGCAACTATTAAGCACAAATCCTATATGAGAGTATCAAACAACACCCTAAGACACTTAACAAATTTCTCTCTTGAGTTAGTGATTCATGCTTAGAATGCTACATATTTTTCAATATGTAGATGTACTACTAATAGCTATAAGTTCTAGTTTGGTAAGTGATCATTAGATACAAATAAGGAAATAACCCATAAGGCAAAAAGCATCAGAGTCATGATTAAAGCATAATTGTAGACTCAACTAATGATGCAGCAAAACTAGTTTTCTTTCCTATTAAATGAAGATATGAATTTTAAGCTAGAATCCTTAAGTGATCATATTGTTTAAGGAAAATTAATTCTAGTACATTCCAACAGATTCCAACAAATAAATAAGGAAAGAATAGTTTAAAATAATTATGGCATCTAAATTAGACAAATATATTTAATAAGCTAGAGATGTAAGAATTAGAGCCAAGAAGAATAGCTTTTCCTAGGATGGAAGATATTAGAATCCAATTATTTATGGAAAGAAAATTCCATATGAGATTTATAAATTCTCTACAAATTATTTGAAGAAAATGCTCTATGCAAATTTAATATGTCCATGCAAAAAATACTCTTTCCTTAAAGTATTAAAAGTTATCAATTTGGAAGAAGATAATATAAAAAGGAAAGAAACCATTTGTCAATCATGCCATATATCACATTCATTGAATCTAGCCAAGAAGACTACAAACTTAAATTTAGGATCAGCAACTTGATTTTTCTTCCATAAATAAAATATGTGATGTGCTAAATCAAATGTAAAGATATGTTGTCAAAATCAATATAAGGAAAGATATGCTTTAGACAGCTTAAGATAATTTCCAAATAACATAAGGCAAGTGCTTGCAAATTTTTGGGAATAATTCACATCAATCATGAAACAAATATTGTCATAATCAAAACTCTAGAACTCATGAAAAATCATCAAGGTTAACAATCTCCCCATTTTTTATGATGATAATAAAATTTGATACGTGAAAGTAGAAAGATATCACCTAATCACCCCCTATTTGTATACCTTAGTAGATCCTCATGCTTCCCTTATCTCAATGCAGGATTTTCATCCAAAAACCAAGATATAACATAAACTAGAATAGAGAAGTAGAAACTACCAATTGAGAGAAATCATAATCATAGACACAAGTTAACCTTATATAGGTCAAATACTTAAATATGTGGATCAAGTTAAATTTAGAATGTTCAGAGTGCATATGCACAGGCAGTAAATGATACTTTTTCTCCTCTTTCATCAACAAAAAAAGGCTAAACTTTTGTAACAACAAACTTTCTTTGCAAACATTCCAAAGAAGTAAGAGCACCGTCCACTTTTGAAATCCAAATTCTAGATTTAATCCTCAGTTTATCTCTGATTCTAATGAAGTTTTTTCATTCCAGTGCTTTTGTGAAATATCCGCCAATTGGTCCTCAGTTGTAACAAGTTCAATAGAAATATCACCCTTATGTATATAATCACGCAAGAAATGATGTTTAATTTTAATATGCTTAGTGCGTGAGTGTAATATTAGATTTTTCGAAATACTTATTGCATTGTTACTATCACAAAAAATAGCCACATAAGGCACATTTATACTAAAGTCATGTAAACACACTTTATCCATAATGCCTGGGTGCAGCAATTTCCCAAGGCCCTGTATTCCACTTCGATTATAGATAATGCAACTACACTCTACTTTTTATTGCACCTCAAAACTAAACAATTTTCTAGTAGTTGACAACCACCAATGGTACTTTTTTTGTCTATCTTACAACTAGTGTAGTTCACATCATAGTAGCTTATAAGATTAAAAGATTTAGAATATGGATACTATAAGCTATAGTTGGATGTTCCTTTAAGATATCTCAATATTCTTTTAACAATATTCAAATGGGATTCCTTTGGGTCATACTGGATTCTAGTACTTAAGTTATTAAGAACATAGTATCTAGATTGCTTGCAGTTAAATAAAGTAAATGATCAATCATACCTTTGCAGACTTTTTTAGTCTACACTCTTACCATCCTCATCAAGTTCTAGTATAGTATTTGTACTCATAGGAGAGTAGTAGTAGGGTTGCATTCACTCAATCTAAACTTGTTTAAAAGTTCCATTGTATATTTTTTCTTGCGAGATGTTTTTGAGTTTGTTTTACTTCAAGTCCCAAGAACAAATTGAGCTCTCCGATTAAGTTCATTCCTAATTCTTGTTTCATTTTCTAGACAAACTCTTACGAAGTAGATCATTAGTATCACTAAAAATAATATCATCAAAATAAATTTGAATAGTGAGAGAACTATTTTCTTGGTGCTTAGTAACCTATGTGGTATCCAATATTTCAATAGAAAAATCATTGTTTATGAGAAAGTTGCTCAAACGATCATACCTAGGGGCTTGTTCTAGCCTAAATAGAGCCCTCGTTCGTTTAAAAACACAATGAGGAAAATTTTGATTTTCAAAATTGGGCATTGCTCTATGTAAACTTCTTTTATGAATCCTTTTAGAGAAGCACTTTTCACATCCATTTGATAGAGCATAAACTTTTTATGAAATGTAAAGGCAAGAAGTATTCTAATAGATTTTAACTTTGCAAATAGAGCAAGCGTTTCGTCATAATCAATGTTCTCTTGTTGACTATAGCCTTTTGCCACTAGTCTAGCTTTGTTCCTAGAAACTCTACCAGTTTCATCTAACTTATTTCTAGACACTCACTTGGTACCAAAAATTAGATGATCTAATGGTCATTCTACCAGCTTCCAAACTACATTGTTTTCAAATTAAGTCAGTTCTTCCTTCATTGCTTCAATCTAGAATAGATCTTTTAGTGTCCTTTTGATATCTTTCAGTTTAATCATTGGAATGAAAGCATAGTTGGATTCATCTGGTGGAATTTGTCTGGCTTTAGATCTGGTAGTTATTCATGCTTGAGAATCTCCAATGATTTTGTCAGTAGGGTGACTAAAAACATGTTTAAACTTTCTAGTTCTTTGTTCCACCCTTTCTATTAATTTAATGGAATTAAGTTCATCAATGAGATAGGTTTCCTTAAATGATTCTGATTCCTTTTGATTTGACGTTGATTGCTCAGGATCTAGAATCTTGACTAATTCTTTGAATCTTGCAACTTCTTTGCTCAAGATTTCCTTAGCACAAGATAGGTTAGTTTTATCAAACATAACATACGTTGATTTTTGAAACATTAATTTCTTCTTATTAAAAACACAAAAGGCTTTACTATGCATTGAGTAACCAACAAAGATAGCCTTATCAACTTTGGGATCAAACTTTGTCAAATAATCTCTATCATTAAGAAGGTAACTTTTGCAGCCAAAGATACGAAAATAAGAAATATTTCAAACTTTACTGTGCCATAATTCATATGGGATTTTTCTCAAAAGTGATCTTAAGAAAACACAATTTAACACACAACAAGCCATATTCATGACTTCACCCCAAAAGGATTTTGGAAGATCGTATTCATTTAGCATGGTTCTGGCAACTTCTTGTAAAATCCAGTTTCTCATTTCAACCACCCCATTTTGTTAGGGAGTCTTAGAAATAAAGAAAATTATGAATGTAACCATGTTCTTCATAAAATAGAGCAAAGTTTATTTTATCAAACACAATTCTATGGTCACTTCGAATTTTCTTAACGTAATAACCTTTTTTCATTTTAAAGCCTTTTAGTGAGTGGAATGAAAGTATTTAGAGCATTATTTTTATAAGGAATAGAACTCATGTAAAATGTCTAATCATATACTATGACAAACACATATTTTTTACCTCCAAGAGAAACAATTTTCATAAGTCCGAATAGGTCAATGTGTAGAAGTTCTAATGGCTTGGAAGTTGTGACCTTATTTTATGGTCTGACAGATGTTTGGTTTTGCTTTGGCTTTTGGCATGCATCAAACATCCTGTCATTGGAGAAATTTAACTTAGGTACCCCTTCGACAAGATCTTTCTTTATCAAATGAGATATAAGTTCCCTATTTATGTGGCTCATTCTTTTATGCCATTTCTAGCATTCTTTATTTGAAATAGCTAAACATTCTATATTTTGATAGGTTAAATCATCAAAGGTCACACAACAAACATTTTCATCCCTAGTAGCAATAAAAAGTAGTTTCTTATTTTGCTTGATGACACAGTGAGAATGATGGAATTTAACCTCATAACCTTCATGCATAGTTGACTGATACTAAAAAAATTATGCTTAAAGCATTCAACAAGCCATAAGTTATTAGTAAAAGTACCAATCTACTTACCAATAATAACTTTACCTATTATGCATCATTTTGTGCTATCTGTATAGAGAACATTTTCTCTAGAACAATCATTAAGCTTAAGATTGGACATCTATAATTGACATGACCATATCTACCACAAGTAAGGTAGGTTTTTCGAATTGGGTTGAAATTCATTTGGGAAGTTATTGAAATCAATTTATTTTTTCTATTCATGCAGTTTCAGAAATTCCAACCCTTCTTAACATTATGTTTAGGTGGAACATGCGTATGTGTGTGTTTGGCACTTGTGGAGCATTCACCTTGATCATCCTCAACATGCAAGCATTCTTCAACAATCATTTTTCTTTGATTTCATAGCTAATATTTTCAACTTACTTCTTTAAGGAATTATTCTCTTTAGTGAGCCAATCATTCATTTTCATTTTGCGTTCAACGTTAAGAATCTCTCTATTTTTAGCCATTTGCATTTCAAATTTATCTTTATGAGTCCTACTCAATTCTTCTTGCAAAGAGTTCACTTTTTCTTACAAAGCTTTATTTTTACTAGCAATCATTTTGACATGAATTTCATAAAGATTAAGCAATTTTTTGCATCCCCATCAATGTTAATTTCAATACTAGAATCATAATCAAAATATGAAGAGGTACTTACTTAATTTATCATAAAGTAATTCTCTACATTGTCAAATTGTTCACCATCAGATTTGTCCTATGTGGTTGCCATCCCTTTAGCTTTGGCTTGTTTTGCATATTTCTTCAATCATGGGTAATCTAGCTTTCTATGTCTGATTTCATTACATTTGTAGCAGCAAGGTAGCTTGATATTTGGAGTTTCTAGGCTGGTTCTTTTCAATTTAGATCTATTATTCGAAAATTTTCTTCTGAGGTTCTTCAGTTACTTTAATCTTTGAAAAATCATAATGATTTCATCCCTAACATAGTCCTCATCAAAGATCTTCTTGAAATTCCAAGTTGAAATCATGACCTCTATTGAAAATAATATTCTTTTTGACCTTTGTTTTCGAACCTTCATCTTTATTTAGCAACGTCATCTCATTAGATGTGAGAGATCTAATCAGTTCATCCATGGTCATCTTACTAAGATCACGAGCTTCCAAAACAACAATAGCTTTCGGACTTGCTTATCCTTATTTATAGTTCTACTAAGTGTGAATATAAGATGTATAATTTTTGTGAAGTGTGCATATATCTAACATGTGGTCTCATTAGATTTTATCTCGAACATGTTATATTTGTGAATGAGAAGAGCAATCCTCTCTTGTCGAATCTAACTAATTCCTTCTTGGGTCACTTGCAATATTCCCACACTTACTTTGCTGTAGCACATGTACTGACTTGGTTGTACTTCTCCTTGGTTTATGCACATGACATAATGTTTGGCCTTCACATTCATTGAGATGGCATTTTCATCATTATTGGTAAATTCACTTCTCTCATTTGAAACCATCTATTAATCAACTAATTTTATTAGATCCATCAACCTTTCATTGACCATGTCAAATAAATCAAAACTAGGGCAATTATGTATTCTTGCATAATTTTTTCATGTAGCATGGTTGGAACCATTAAACAATGAAGGTTGATTACAGGATTACCCTTCAAAGACATCAAGAGTATTTGTATGCATAGGATCTTTTAGTCTAGTGGTTACACCACACTATAGAAAACCAATACTCTGATGCTAATTGTGAGTGAATATATGCCTAAGGGAAAGGGTGAATTAGGTTCAGGAGATTTTAGTAGAGCAGAAGTTTATCACTCAAAATATTTTTTGGCCTTTTAAAAATTGTTTAAAGTTTTTTGAAAAAAAATAATTTTAGTTACTAATTGGAATTTGTATGTACTAGTTAAGATACTAGTCAGACCAATGATAAGAAAAACAATAAAAATAGAAATAAATAAACATTGGTACTTATAGAGATTCAGCAAGCTTACATCCTTTACCTAAGTTTTCACTTAGAATTTTGAACTTGTCAAATTAATTAGTATGCAAGATTGTTTTTACAAGAAAAGCAGTAATTTGACAGTAAGAAAAAGTAAAGGATCAGAAGCACTCTACTAGAGTGAAAAACCAACTTTTCGCAAAGAGCCAAACTAAAATCCCAAACGAGATGAGGCAAATTCCAAAGAACTGTGAAACTAATTACTTGTGAATAAGATTTAGGGAATATCTGCTAGATTTAGATATTGCTCTATTTCATGAGCAATGCCATATAAGATATGGGTGCATGTTAATGTGTGCTTGTTGGGGAACAAAGCACTAAAGACCCATCTAAAGAATTCACTAAATAGTCATCGTGGCAAGTTGGTAGTAACAAGTTCTCCAGCTTAGTGTATATAATTAGTCCTTTAATCTAAGGACCCATGGTAACCTTGTGCTTAGGTCCCCATACTTTGACTCCTCCTTGACCACATAGTGGGCCTTTCAAGTGGAGATTAGGTATAAGCTGCTTAGACATAGAGGTTTGTGAGATCCAAGATGGAATCCAACTCCTCATTGTAGTGAAGTACGAGTGTATCTCCTATGTATTCTAAAATGGTCATTTTCATGGAGTCCTTGTGCAAGGTTGTATAATAATTTGGAAAAGTTGTTTTCCTAAGATGAGGCTGTAAACTAGAATCAAATATTGGGAGTAAAGACATAGTATTGACACTATTAGGGAGCCGTTAAATGTCTTGCCCTAATCCTTTTTTGGGAGATAAGAGCCAGAGGACCGTATTTGCATGGCATGCATAGAGCTAGAATAGTTTTCCAAAAGTATTCATTTTGGCTAATTAGTCGAACTCCATGGGCTTGAGGTTGGACATCAACCATGGAGATGGGTACTTTTCAATTAATAGAGATTAATTGAATTAAGTTGATTAGTTTAAAGGAGATTAAACTAAAGTAAATATTTGATATTCCAAAGTCACAAAGAGTTGTGAACCATGTCCAATGAATGGTAGAACCTAATAGGTAACACACAAAAGCCAATTCCATATCTTAGGCAATGAAGGGAAATTTTCTAAGAGTTAGAAAAATTCTCTCTTGACTGATTTGGAGGTTAACTGATTGGTACAAATGTTGTGGTCATTTTTGGCTTGATCAATTTAATTGTTAACTTGATTAATAAATTTAAGGAGTTAAATTAAGACCAATAATTAAGAAATTAATTATTTGGTGTCAAATGTCTATCAATTGGTCAAGTTAACATAAGGGGTTAAGTTAACAATTGCTAGCTTAAAGAGTTAAGCTAAATGACTTGAAGAGTTATGGCAAGATGATTAATTAAATTAAAGGAGTTCAATTTAATTAAAATGGAGAATTAATTTTGGAGGAAAAATTTAAATGAAAGATTTATTTGGAGTGGCATTAGAATTTATTTGTATGACATTTTATAAGATGAAATGAAGATTCCAAATAAAATTCAAATGCACACATAGTTCACATGCATGCCAACTTGCAAGGCAAGTAGGCAGTCCTCACTTTGAGAGAGGATGGGGGAGGTGTGATGCCACCTTGGCTTCACACCATCCTCTCTCTCTATATAGATATAGAGAGGGCGTGCAGCTGCAATTAAGATGCAAGACATCACATTCCATGTGAATTTGATTCTCTCAAACTTTCCCATCAATTTTAAAGTGTTACCTCATGTCTTGATGCTTCACTTCTTTTTTTCTCCTACCTCCAAATCAAGATTTCATCATTTCATATTCTTTTCTTTATTCTCCAGCTATATTGAGGAGAATTGGTGCTGCATTGGTGTGTGGATTGTGACATTAGAAGTAAGACAATTGGATTGTTTAGCCTTTTGGATATCCAATTTCTGGCAGTGACTTTAGAGCAAACTTTAGATGTATTTTTGAGTTTTGATTGATCCTATTTGGAGCTGAATATCCAAAAATGAGTTGGTGATCTTTTGGTGCAAGTTTCACTCAAATTGGAATTCATTTGCCTATGGTTGCCGTTGGAAGACAACTTAGGACTTAAGCTAAGATTTCATCAATAATCTAAAAATAATAAATGTATTATCATTTGATATATGTTATCAATTGATAGAGGTAACAACTAAGTGAACAAAATTGCCTCAAAAGAGAATATAGCAGAACCACTGTTTAAACCCCTAAATGCAAATAGTCTTTGATGGACAACGTGAGAAAATAGGCCTTAAGTGTATGGGGAATTGGATTTAGGACAATTGGGAGATTGTTGGAATAGTGCCCCACAAGTCAATTAGTTTGGCATGAAAACTATTTTACTTATGATACAAACTTGATTGAATGATATTCATTAAATGACCATTTTCATCTTATGCTCATATTTCTTCACTAGCATTTGGTTGAATCCCTTAGGTCAGATAAAACTATGGGACTTGGTCATGCATTGGGTAGTGATCATAGAATAAGTTTTACATGATCATGATCTAAAATGTTCCAAGTTTTAAGATCTTATGAGAATAAAGGCATCTAAGATCTGGATAAATTTGCATTAATAATGCATATATCCAAGAGTTAGATATTGAGCAATGCATGAGATATAGGTGCATGTTAGTGGGTGCTTGTCATGGAACAAGGTACTGAAGATCCATCCAGAGAATCCACTAGAGAGCCATCGTAGCAAGTTGGTAGTGACAGGTTCTCCAGCTTAATATATATTATTAGTCCTTTGAGACCCGTCCAGAGACTCCACTAGATTTCAATAGTTGTAGGTCGGTAGTGACACGTTCTATAACTTATGCTAATGCATATAACTAGTCCTTTGACCTAAGGATCTATGGTAACCTTGTATTTAGGTCCTCATACTTTAACTTTTCTTTTACCATGTAGCAAGTCTTTTAGGTAGAGATTGGGTATAAACTACTTAGACATAGAGGCTTAAGAGATCCAAGATGGAATCTGACTCCTCATCATTGTAAAGGACATACAAGTGCATCTCCTATATATTCTATAATTATTGACTCCAAGGAGTCTTTATACAAGGTGGTATGATAATTTGAAAAATGAGCTTTTCTAGATGAGGTCATAAATCAAAATCGAACATTATGAATGGAAACATAGTATCAAGGCTATTAAGGAGCCAACAAATATCTTGCTCTAAGCCTTTTTTGGGAAATAGGAGATGAAATCACCATATTTGCATGGTACATATAGAACTAGAATGGTTATCCAAAAGCATTCATTTTGGCAAACTAGTTGAGCTCCACGGGTTTGAAGTTGGACTTCAACCATGGAGAATGGGTACTATTCAATTCATAGAGATTACTTGAATTGAGCCAATTAGTTTAAAGAAGTTTAAACTAAAGTGAATAGTTGATATTTCAAAGTCACAAAGAGTAGTGAGTCCATATCCAATGAATAATAGAACTAATGGGTCACACAAAAGCCAATTGAATATCCTATGCAATGAAAGGGAATTTTCTAAGAGTTAAACAAATTCTCTCTTGACTGATTTCGAGGTTGACGGATTGATACAAATGTTGTGGTCATTTTTAGCTTGATCAATTTAAATGTTAACTTGATTAATGAATTTAAGGAGTTAAATTAAGATCAATAATTAAAAAATTAATTACTTGGTGCCAAATGTCTATCAATTGGTCAAGTTAACATAAGGGGTTAAGTTAAAAATAGCTAGCTTAAAGAGTGAAGTTAAATGACTTAAAAGAGTTAAGTCAGTATGATTAATTAAATTAAAGGAGTTTACTTTAATTAAAATACAAAATTAATTTTGGAGAGAAAATTCAAACGAAAGGTTCATTTGGTATAGCATTAGAATTTATTTAGATGACATTTTATGAGATGAAATGAAGATTCCAAATAAAATTCAAATACACACATAGTTCACATGCATGCCAACTTGCAAGGCAAGTGGGCGATCCCCCCTTTGAGGGAGGTGTGATGCCACCTTGGCATCACACCATTCTAGCTCTATAAATAGATATAGAGAAGGGTGGACATCTGCAATTAAGATGCAAGACATCACATTCCATGTGAATGAGATTCTCTCAAACTTTCCCTCCAATTTTGAATTGCTGCCTCGTGTGTTGAAGCTTCACATCTTTTCTTCTCTTGCCTCCAATTCAAGCCTTCATCCTTGAATTGGTGTTGCATTGGTGTCTGGATCTTAACATTAGAGGCAAGACAACTGGATTGCTTAGCCTTTTGGAGATCCAGTTTTGGGCTGTAACTTTTGGAGCGACCTTTGGAGGTCTTGCCAAGTTTTGATTGAACTGATTTTTCGACAAAAGATGCATCAAGGAGTTGGTGATCTTTTGGTGCAAGTTTCACTCAAATCAGAGATCATTTGCATGGTCAAACATTGATTGGTTTCTGCCATGGTGCTAGGAGACAAATTCAAGGAGTTGAGATCTTCTTCTACCTTCATTTGATTTTTCTGAAATTCAAGGTATGCTTCTAACCAAATCTGAATTAATGGTATGTTTAGACCCTAGGTGACATGTGTAGTCTTGTTATTATGAATTTTTAAAGTTTTTGATTGTTGGATCCTTGTGCTACATGTGCCTTCAACATAATGTTAAGCAACTAATGAAATTATTATAAGAAATTAAAAATTTTCATAATTCATTGAATCCGAGTTATCTTCAAGATTGCATAAACGAAAGATCTGCTTATATACTATGTACAATACTTAATTTTTATGTGTTTGAGTGAATTTAATGAGTGTATTTAAATAAAAACAAAAGTCATTAAATTTTGTTAGACGACAAATTAGGGTTATTTAGAGAATTGAAAAAATTAAACTATTCAAAACAATAATTTCTAGAACTTCTTAGTTTGGCAAAAACACTTCTTCTATGTTTGTCTATGAGTGGGCTTAAAATATGTATTAAAAGATCATTAAATTTGATCAATTGGTATATTTTGATGATGTGTAAAGCCAAGAAATTCACATATGTTGTTACACAATATATAATTTACCCTAAAGAATTGTGAAAAATTCTAAATCTAATAAATTCAAATTTTGGTCAAAATTTCCAAATTATGGTCAAAACACATCATTCCTACAGTAGAGTAAAGATGTATCCACATTAATGCCTCCTCACATGTTTTTTGTGGGAGTCCAAGCTGTGTTCTTTTTATAAGGCTTCCTGGAAAAGATCAAGTTCAGATTATCTACCTTGTTCAAACAACAATTTAAGCAGATAATCAAGAGGGGCGGTGTTTTACAATTTAGGTTTAGGCAAAAATTAACCAAAAACACAAATGTGCTTATGAAATTAAAGAAATTAAACAAATTAGGAAAGAGTACCTATTTGGGTTCATCACTTATTTGGGTTCAGTATAAAATAAAATGTACCAGTTGATTCATGAGCAGACTGGTTTGCCTTTAAAAACTAGCCGACTCAGTCATTGGTATAAGGGATTCTACGACGATTCCTTCATGATAAGATAGCCCAGGAGCCGTTTGCAAGCAAATGCCTCCTCATCAACCATCACTTAGCTACCAAGACCTGAATTTGTCTTCGCAGTATGGAGAGAAAAGAGAGCAAAGAGAATTTTAGAGATAACAAATGAATGCTCTCGGATGTCATTTGCAAGGAGCCATACAGATGTTTTATTACATCTTAGATGTTTTAAGATTTCTAGTTATAAAAATTGCAACATCTAAAATGTTAATAACGCTTTTGTTACAAAATCATAACTTAAACACATTTTATATGAAAAACTGATAAATAATCAAATTTTAAAAAGGGAATCATTATTCGTACTCTAGAGTTTGTTATTGACACTCCACTTGATTTTTAGTTTATAGGAATTGACCATTATATCCCTTCATTTTTAGTTACTAGATAATTATACTCTTAGTATACTATTTTCTTTTGTCCTATTAAATATAATATTGATTCATTCCACATCAAACTTGATAGAGCACATAAAATGAATAGATTATCTCATTTCTAAGTTCAATTATCTTGCTGAAGGCATGATTATTAACTTCAATAGGAAAATGAAAACATCATTACAAAACAATATGTTTTTGCGCTATAGATGTGGGTCTTGTTTTACTTAATAAAGGTGCCTATGTAAAGTTGTTTCAATTAAAAAAAGAAAATAAACGAAGGAAAGAGCACTACACCTTATTATTTAGGCCTGGCCAAAAATCACCCATACTACGATACCCAAGAAATTTGCAGATAATAGGCCTCATTCTCTTCACCCAATAAACTACAAATAATTTGACCCACCACCTAATTACCTACCACTTTTTGACCCAACCCATGGGTAACCTGTGAACAACCATAATTAAGTTATATTTCATTTCAAAATTCAAATTTAAATTCCATCATATGTAAAAAAAATTAAATTGAAAATTTAAATACCACTTAAACATTGTTGTTATCATAGAAAAATGTGTTATATCCTCCAAATTATTTGTGAGAATTAGAAAAAAAATTAATATATATATATAATGTTATTTAATATTAAGTTGGATAAGTTGAGGTTGGAATATTTTCATTAATAATAAAGTTGAGAGTCATAATTATTATATTAAAGGGTATATTTGTATTAAAAATTAATATAAATGCATTTGAAAAATAAGTGGATATTTTGGACAATAACCTAACAAAAATTTAGAATTGAATGCGAATAACAAATTTTGAAGCACAAATAGGAATACCCTTATAAAAATTCCAATTCTGAAAAAATGAAACTTTGCGCAAAAATATTAATCAAGACTAAGACAATTCAACCAAATGCCCAAACCTGTGCTGGCACACACCGGATCATGGTCAACTTAGGACAGGTAGGCACCGTCTGTTGCACGTACTTGTGGTGCAAACATATATACTGCTTAGTACTTTGTCGAGCAGCAACACTTAAGCTAAATATATACCACTCTTTCTGTTGTTCTCAAATCTAATATGGGACAAGTTCCTTTCCGCATAAATATAATCCCATGCTTATTTGTTCCCAAGGTCTACTCCTACTTTATGCTATGGATTTCAATAAAAAATGGCATACATCCAAAGCTTAATGTTATACATATATTTATATATATAACTATGTATATACATCTCACATCATGTAAGTCCACAAAAATCCAACTTTATTTTGATGCCAATTGCAGCAATCACCCATAAAACCATAGTATAAAGATTATTGGGCTCTTGTGACTTGCTTTCAATAATGGTGCCTTCCAATTTGAACCATTAAAGTTATTCAACTTATGTCATCATAAGGAAAAATGGACAACTCAATTCCTGTTATTGCAGCCAAACAATTACATTGACTTAGTTGGGCATCTTCAAGGATGCACTGCTAGCATATCATATGCAACCAAAAAAAAAAATACTTTTTGCTATTTTTTACCTCACTAAAAACAATGTAGTAAAAATGACTATTTGCATTGATTTTACTATTATATTATAAAATTTCAAATGCATGGTAAATTCATACTAATTACTTTCATAGTAAAAAATATGTTAATTTACCACAATTTTTATATGAGATGAATAATATGTCATATTTATTGCAATTTTACATAAACCATGTCAAATAATAAATGAATTAACCACACTTTTTCATTAATGAAGTAAAAACTATTAAACTTGTGAAATTTTGGAGGCAAAAATTAAGATCTTAAATGAAATTTTTTTTTGGCAAATTTTGAAAAAAAAAATATTGGAAGCAATGTTTAATAAATAATATTCAATATACATTAAAAAATTACTTCTAATTTTTATTATTAAAATATTATTTAATTTAATTAATTGAATCCTAAATCAACAAATAAAACCTCCCAAAAATTCCTAACTAGTCATTGTTTGGAGGCAAAACAAATACTTGCCTCCAACAATTTTTTATTAAAAGATTAATTAACTAACCAAATATATTTAAAATTAGCTAATTAATAACAAAGTGGCCATTGGCCTAGTGGTGTCACCTTCACACATATAAGTATAAGATCAAGAGTTTGAATTCTAATAAATTCCTAGTGTGTGTTAAAAGAGTGTGAAGAGTGTGTAGCATAAGGATCCATGCAATAAGGCAAATAAAGATAAATCAAAACTTAACTATACACCACCCAAAAATCAAATCATGCTTTAAAATGGATTTGGAAGAAGGAAAAATACCTTGATTGCTCAAAATTCAAGGTAGAAGAGAAGACTAGTTTGAACAATTCAAAACTATCTCCAGTTAGTGCAGCAAAATTACGGCAACTTTTTGCCCAATCAAACTACCTCAGATTTGGCTTAAATTTGGACAGATCTTCTCCAACACTTTGAATAAATTTCAAGTAAAAATTTCAAGAAGATCAAAAATTGGAAAGTGCTCCAAATGCTCCTCCAACTGAACTGCCCTGCAGTGGATCTCCAAAGTGCAAAGCTACTAAATTGTCTAGCCTCTAATGAAATGATCCACACACCAAAGGCAAGCTCTAATCAAACTCTAGAGATCTAGAACTCTAGAATAACAAGAAGTGATGAACGCCAATTTGAGGAGGAAGGGTGAAGAAGAAACGTGTAAAACTTCAATACATGAGTGGATCACACTTTCGGAGGGAAAAAGGCAATCTGGCATGCATTGTAAGTATGTAGCCGGCCACCTCAATTTATAGAGGAGGGAGGGTGTGATGCTAGTTGGCATCGCACCTCCCACGAGGCTTTGTGGCACCTAAGTAAGCAATTGACATGTGAAATGTGAATTTTACTCGCATTTGAGTTACATTTGGATTCTTCATTTCATCTCATGAAATGTCATCCAAATTAATTCAAAATGCACCTCAAATAAACTAATCCAATTGAATTTCCCTCCAAAATTAATCCTTCACATTAATTAAATTAATTTCTTAATTTAATTAATTGGTCTTGACTTAACTACCTAAGTCAAGTGACTTAATTCTTTAAGCTACAAGGTGTTAACTTAAACCTTTAAGTTAACTTGACCAATTGATAGTTATATGGCACCAATTAAATTAAATCCTTAAATTAATTGATCTAATTTAACTCCTTACATTATTGTGATCAAGTTAACAATTAAATCAAACAAGCCAAAATAACCAAAAAATTAGTCAACCGTTTTTCTCCACAAAAATCGATCAATAGAATTTTTCTAGGAATCTTTTAACTCTTAGAAAATTCCCTTCATCAAATAGAACTTCCTATTAGCTTTTGTGTGCAACCCATTAGATTCTGCTAATTGTTGGACATGGGCTCAGAACTCTTGTGATATTTAGAATATCGAAATATTTATATTAGTTTAAACTCCTTTAAACTAATAACTCAATTCAATTAATCTCCATTAATTGAAAAGTACGCAATCTCCATGGTCGATGTGCAACCTCAAGCCTATGGAGTCCAACTAGTTGGCCGATGAATATGCTCTTGGAGAACCATTTTAGCTATACATTTTCTATGCAAATACAGTTCTTTCATCTTCTATCTCCCTACAAAGGCCTAAAGCAAGATATTTGTCAGCTCTTTATTAGCCTCGATAACTATGTTTCTATTTTCAATATTCATTTCCCTTTATGACCTCATCTTTGAAAAATTTCTTTTTCAAATTATCATACTACCTTACACAAGAATTTCGTGGAATCAATCTTTATAGAATACATAGGAGATGCATTCACCCTTTACAATGATGAAGTGATGGATCCTATCTTGGATTACATAGATCTCTATACCCAAGCTCTACTCGAATGACTTGCAAAGTAGTCAAGGAAGAGTCAAAGTATGAGAACCTAAACACAAGATTACTATAGATTCTTAGGTCTAAGGACTAATTATAAATAGTAGCATAAGCCGGAGAACTTATCACTACCGACTTGCCATTATGGCTATCTTGTGGATTCTTTGAGCGGGCTATCAATGAACTTATTCTCTGACAAACAACCACTAACATACACCCATGTCTAATATGGATTGCTCTTGAAATGGAGCAATATTCAATCCCTTGGATTTATGCATTATTAGTGCAAGTTTATCTAAATCTTAGATACTCTGTCTCATAAGAATCTATGACTTAGAATATTTTTAGACTACGACCATGTAAGATTTATTTCATGATCACCACTAAGTGTGTGACTAAGTCCTATATTTTTGTGTGATCGAATGATTTCAATGAAATGCTAGGGAAGTAAAATAAACATAAGATGAATATAGCCATTTAAATAAGAATATCATTCAATCAAGATTGTATCATAAGTGAAATAGTTTACATGCCAATCTAATTGGCTATAGGGTACTATTCCAGCAATCTCTCACTTGCTCCAAAGTTAATTCCTCATAGCTTTAAGGCCTATGTTTAAAGATGTCCCTCAAAAACCTTTTGCATTTAGGGGTTTAAACAATAGTTCTGATATATTCTCTTTTAACACAACCATTTGCACTCAAATGTTGCCCTTTATCAATTGATATCATATATCGAATGATGAGGCATTTATCTGTATTTGGATCATTGATGTGATATTGACTCAAGTCTAAAGTTATCTTCAATAGACAACCGTAGGCACTTGCACACTAGGCACGACATCCAACTCTTGGATGAAGTTTCTATCCAAACACCTTTCTTTGTGGTTTTCATTATTGCAATGTATTTTACTTCAATGGTAGTCTCAGCTGTAGTGTTTTGTTTGTAACTCTTCCACCTCACCATGTTGGTAAAATATATATCCAAAAATGGAATTTTAAGTTATCTACATCAAATTGGAAACTAGAATCCAAAATTTCCTCAAGTTTTATTTCTCAATTGTCATATATCAAAAATAAATCGTTAGTCCTTTTCAAGTACTTAAGGATTACTTTAATTGCCATCCATTAACATTCATTGGGGTTGGATTGAAAATTGCTCATAACACTTAGAGTTTGTGTTGCAACTGGCCTTGTACAATAAACGGCATCCATTATGCTCTCTATAGTAGATGCATAAAGTATGTAGAACATCTTATGTCTCTCATTGTCAGTCTTAGGGGCCATAGACTTGGAGAAAATATAGACCGTGTCCTATTGGAATAAGTCCCTTCTTGGATTCTTCCATACTAAACCTTTTTAGTATTTTGTCAATATAGGGTATTTGGGAAAGCCTTACCATTCTCCTTGATCTATCTCTATAGATACGTATTCCTAATGTGTAGGATACTTCTCTCAAATCTTTCATGCAGAATTGTGTAGATAACCTTGCTTTAGTACACTCTAACATTTCTCATATTCCTAATGAGAAGAATGCCATCAACATAAAGTATAATAAATAGTGCACTACTCCTATTAATCTTCTTGTACACACATGGTTCATACATATTTTTGACAAAGTCAAATGAATTGACTGTATTATCAAAACTTATTTTCCAACTTTTGGATGCTTGGTCGAGTTTGTAAATGAACCTCTCAAGTTTACAAAACTTTTGCTCACTCCATTTGGATGTTAAACTTTGGGGTTGCTCTATGTAAATTTCTTCTTCAATGTTCTGTTGAGGAAAGAGGTTTTCACATACAATTGCCATATCTTATAGTCATAATATATGGTTATAGCAGGTAAAATCCTAATGGACTTAGGTATAGTAACCAGTGAAAAGGTTTTCTCAAAATTAATATCAGGTCTTTAAGGATAAACCTTTGCCACTAGGCATGCCTTAAATGTTATAACCTCTCTATTGACTCTTACCTTTTGCCTATAAATCCACTTGCAACCAACGGGTACCATACCCTTCAATAGATCTATCAAAGTTCATACTTTGTTGGAGTACATAGAGTTTATTTCAAATTTCACGGCATCAAGCCAATGTCCTGAATATATAACCAACATAGCTTCCTCATAAGTCTTCGGATCACTATCCAATTAGCCCACCTCATAAAGGAATCCAAACCTTTTGAGTTTTTTCTTGATTCAATTCAGCTTTCTTAGAGGTTATGTGTAGGCTCTTGATGTTCATTTATTTTTATTGCTTGTGCGATTTGTTGATCATGTTGTACTTCATCAAGTTCAACAAAGTCATTTCTATCTAATAGAAATTCTTTTTTCAAATAGTAGATGTTCCTTGAAACAAACACCTTTTATTCCAAGGAATTGTAGAAATAATAAGCTATAGATTCTTTTGGGTATCTCACAAACTTGCACAAGATGGATCCGCATCCAACTTGCATCTCACAAACCGCTTGATGTAAGCAAGAGACTCCCAAATCCTTAAAAAGGTGTAGGAGGTTGCTTTACCATACCATATCTCAAGCAGTGTCTTTGGCACCGACTTTAAGGATATTATATTTAGTAACTTCATTGTTGTAAATAAACTGTATCCCCAAAAAGATATAAGCACATTGAAAGAGCTCATCGTGGAACGTATCATGTCCAACAAGGTATGATTTCTTCACTTGGTTGTTCCATTATGCTAGGCTATGTTGAGTTGAGTCCATTAAGAGAGAATCCCATTCTCCTTTAAATAATCTAAGAATTCGGTACTTAAGTATTCTCTCTCTCAATCCAATCAAAAAGCTTTAATACTTATTCCTTTTTGTTTTTCTATTTCATTCCTATACTCTTTGAACTTTTCATAAGTTTTGAGCTTGTACTTCATAAAATACACGTGTCCACACTGATTGTGATCATTGATGAAGATGATGAACTAGGAAAAGATTCCTCTTGCACTAACTCTTAGTGGTCCACAAATATCTATATGGATCAAATCTAAAAGTCTTGCCAGTCGCTTCAATTGTCCTACAAAAAGAGGCTTGGTCATTTTTTCTTTTAACATGACTCACAGGTAGGAAAGTCCTCAATGCCACTAACATTTAGTGCTTTCAGACCTTTTAACTTAATTATCATCAAAACCCCACTGAACTCACAAGTATCATTATGTACTAAATCTAGTATCTCATAATTCCTTCCTATGGATGATAAGATCGTCTTACCTATTTAACTTCTCTACACACTTGAACGATTTCATCAAATGGCAAGTCCATGAATTAAATTTAAATTAATCATTATTTTAGTAGAGCTATCATTAAAATTACCTAAATGTTTATGCATAACATTGGAACTTTAGATAATAGTCACAACAAGATAATCAAAATACTGAACTTCAATTTCATTAGAACCAACATAATCTAACCTAAGTTTTAAGAGACCATCAGAAAAATAACACTTCATAAAAAACATTCCGCTAATTATGTTCCACTGAATAGAAAGAACATGATACTCCCTACGTAAGTATAGTATGCATCTTGAAGCAAACATTAGGTCCATGCATTCTATCCTAAGCACATTGGCAACCCTAGAGTTCGCCATCACAGATTTTCCATCAATAGCTAATATGACACAAACAATTTCTTCTTAGCACAAACCTTTACATTTGCTTTGGTGTCAATTAACTAATATAAGGGTTTATAAATTGTTAAGAGCTCAGGTTTCAAAGTAACATACATATCAACAACTTCTAAAGGTCCAAAACTACATATGACACCCAAAATAATGTCAACCAATGTAGGTTAAGTGGACTTAAGTTTTGTCCTAGCATTGTTTGAAGGTCACTTCTTATCCCAATGGTTAGTTTGCTTTTGGTTTCGATTGGGCCTCCGAATTGCCTCCGAATATTCCCTTTGATTAGTCTGGATTAACTTGATTCTCTTTCTATTTAACATTTTTTCTGGTAGTTAACATGTTTGCCTCAGATTAATACTATATTAGAATACTATGAATCCCAATTCATCTGTTCTTTTCCTATACTAATGGCAATAATTATTTTATAAGGCGACAACCTCCCTTTATGATGTTTGAGCATCATTCGAAAATTCTCCCTAGATTTGGGAAATTTGTTAACTATAGACACAATTAGAAATTTCAAGAAGGCTCTCTTAGCGTCAGTAAGAGATTGTTCAAGGTTGATTAGATCTTTTGTTGTTTAGTTACTAACCTTTCTTCCACCATTTGACATTTTAGGAATTTGTAGGAAGAACGTTTCTTGAGTCCTTACTCTTGAAAGATATATAGATATAAAAAAATGTACAGAGTGAAATACAAGACACATCCAACAAAATGAATTCCATGCATTGAAAATTCATAAAGGATTGAGAACATGCACAAAGGCCAAATAAAGGATGAAAAGACATTTAGTTTTAAATTTAATTGGCATTCATAAATCTTAACAAACTAGAGCAACTGGATTCACAATCTCTAAACTTGGATAATATAATCAACAAAAGTACAAACAGGAACAACAACATAAATCAACTTCTCTTTGAAAGTTAGATCGTTATTTTACCTTTAGCTCTCAGTTTCTGTCTAAATGTGGGGCACCATTTTCTCATACAAAAGTGTAGTTGCTATACAACTTCTACAATAGATGTGGCCACACTTGGTTGAAGTTTCCTTCACCGTTTCATCTATGCATATGGGACATTCAATTTTGAAAGCCTTGTCAAATTGAATTCTTATGCCATTTTCATTTTGTTATTAAATAAGTCAAGTTTACGCAATCAATTATTGAAGGAATAAAAAGTAGAAATATGGCATATTAATGACAGAAAGTATCTAGTTTGCATAGTGGAACACAATAACTTTATCGCCAATTTAAAAGTAAATACTCAGTGTACACTCAACCAGTAATGAAAGCGATGACAAACAAAAGAATGCAACACTATGATTCTGTCACACCAAATTTATGTTATGGGAGTAAAGTAACAAATACCGAACAATGAAAAATGTATTGTAAATACTATTATGTCCACATTAAATTTCTTTAATCTTCCCTAAATTTTTGCTAATTTGATAGCACTACTTAAGGTCATTATTGAAATTGTCTTTAAGTTTGTGTGTTATATGATTTTTTATTAAAAAATTTCCCAATTTTATGTGTTTGGATAGATTTATGGATTGTTTCAAACAGTGATCAGATTTTATCCATTCGTATATTTTTATGGTCTTAAAAATAAAGAAATTTACAACTAATATTAAGCAATCATTTAAATTATTCTAAAAAAAATTCATTAGAAAATTGTAAATTTTAATATTCAAAATTTAGTTAAAATTAATTGCACGGATGGTCAAAAGCCCCACTTCATTAATATAATAGTATGGATTTATGTATGAGAGAATTCACTTAAATACTACATTAAGAGGTAGTTAATTTTCTTTGATTTCTTTATTTGATAACTTAAAAATCAAATTAATTACTAATGTAAAGCAACCAATGAAATTATTTTAAATAATTGATTTTTTTTTTATTTCTACTCTTCAGAATTTAGCAAAACTGCACAATTAAAATCGAAAGAACAAAAAGAGTACCTTGAGAGGTATCTATATTTTTTTTAATTGGCTTAATTTTATGATTTTAATAACAAAAAGAATTTCACACGTAATGTAACCAATAAAAATATTATGAGCAATTAAAAAATTTAGAATTAATCTTTGGACTCAAGCTTTGATGAAAATTGTATAATGGAAAAATATTCCACTTCCGACGTACCATACTTAATTTCCATGCGTGTACATGAGTTTAAAGAATGTATTTATTAAAAATCCATTAAATTTTGTTAGATGACATATTTTGATAATTTATAAATCGTAAAACATACATGTCAACTAATTAACAACGTGAATTATTTTAGAATTCTAAAATTAAAATTGTTTAGACTTCGTAATTTGACCAAAGTTGTAATTATGATGAAAGGCTTCCTTCATATGTGTACTAGAATAAATGGGTTTTTTCTATCGGTGGGTTGAAAACATATATTTTTGGCCACAGTTGTAAATATGGTGAGAGGCTTTCTATTCGAATATGGATAATATTCGCCTTAAACGAATAAAGATAAATTTTGTATAAACAAATACAAATACAAATGATAAATGAATTTTTAAATATCCATTTACAACCCTACATATATATTAAAATGTCATCATAATTGGTTTATTAGCATATTTGATGATGTAGAAAGCCAAGGAAATTCACATATGATGTTACGGAATATATAATATTACTCTAAAGAATTTAAAAATACAAAATCTAATAAACTCAAATTTTGTTAAACTTTCCAACTTGTGGTCAAAATACATCTTTCCTACAATAGTGTTGAGATGTACCTATATTATAGGGTCTCACATGATTTGTGCGGGTTCACTCTGTTTTTTCGTAAGGCTTGACGAAAAAAATAACGTTCGGATCATCTACTTTGTTTAAACAACAATTTAAACAAATAATAACCATATAACAATTTATGTTAATTTATCTAGAAACCAAAAACACAAATCAGACTTTTGAATCAATGCAGTAAAAGAAGTTAGAACACCATACATACCTATTTGGGTTCAGTGCAAAATAAATTGTATCGGTTAACTGAATTTGTACATGCACATATTTCTTTTCCATCTATAAAAATACTATTGTAAAAAAGGCACAAGCTGGAAAGCATTGCAGGATTGATGCATTTCTCAGGCACAAGCACACTCTATTTGAACTTTTAAATAAAAATTAATATTTCCAGCAGAATTTCCTAAGAGATTTCCGTTGGAAGAGTTTTGACTGAATTTTCTGATAAATATTCCTTAGAAAAATCGATCAGATTTTTTCTAGTGAAACTCCAAGTGAATATCCATCAAAAAAATTTTCAATGAAAGTTTTCATCAGATAGTTTTTGCAACCTGTATTATTTCTTAGAAGGATAGAATTCTGTCGAAATTCTATCTCAAAATTACATTTTCAAAGGATCTCCAATGGAATTTGTTAGAGAATTCCATCCGAAGTTTTTGACGTACAAAGATCTTTCTAAATTGAAATAGTCACTTTTCATATGCATTGCACTAACAAATAATAACAAGCTTAAACTTACAGAAAAGTTTAACTAATAATACAACAGAAAAATAAACTTTGAATAATTACATCCCAAGACTATATGTCCAGGTTAGAATATTCTTCTTCTAAAAGAAGATGTAGATGGGACATTCATCTTCTGAGGCCTGCAAGTAAATACAAAAAGATTGGTATAACTTAACATAAAAAAAAAAAAGAATGGTCTAAAAATTCGTACAAGCAACTTACGGAAATTTAGTAAATCACACCCCAAAGAACAAATGTTGCGACTTCACTCAATGAGCGCATTGTCTTGTTGACCCTCCCATGGGAATAAAACTGAAAAAATAAAAATTCATTTTGAAAAATAATGCTTGTCCAGTCCATTTATTCAAATTATAAATAATTGTAACTATGGTTAATTAGTAAAGGATAGATTTGTATGGAATAAAATACATCTGAATAGAATTAATAGAAACAGCAATGCAATGGCCTATTTTATAGTTTTATATTGCATTCAATGGTTTTCACTTGCCAAGTAAGTGATTTATATCATCGTGCTTAATTAACTACTAACTAACATACCTTTTCGGTTTTTCCGGTACCCTTGCGTTGTCTGACCTCGATGGTCCATCTCCCTTCTAGCCGCTCCTTCATTGATAACTTGCTATTAGTCTTAACTTCTTCAATCATGGCGACTACAACTCTTTGCCCAAGAGTAATTTCTCTGGCTCCTATTTTTGTTCTTCCAGATTTCAAATATGGGGATAAGATATAATATGTTCTCCTTCCTGTTGCAACCTATAACGCAAGGAAACAAGTCAAAGATATCAAACCAACATGCAATTAATTGATTGTTCGTATACATATAAAAAACAATATTGCCTAGTTCAATAAATTTTTTACATCATTATTGCTCTATACCATGATCAATAATCCTATAGCACCTAAAAAAATGTGGCCTCATAAAGAAGTATGTAACCTCATGCATCTCCAAAATGGTCTCATATTTTTTCTCGCATCTTAAAATCGCAAGTGAGACAGTAATTGTCTCCACGAGTTTAGATTCAGTTAAATCCCGTTTTTTTCTTTGCGGTCCTTCAGTTCTAGGTTGTGTCCGCTCCTGCAAACAATGAATCTTATTAAATCATTAGCTGATAATGATTATTTCATGACTAGATAAAAGGTATATCATAAGGAGGCATCACATGATAAAAAATAAAGGTGGGAGAACTAGGAATATTTGATAAAGATCATCATATGTAATATGTAAAATAAATAAATAATAAAAAATCAAAATTTTGTACTCTTTCTTAGGATGAAACGGTTGTTCAGCCTTTCTTGTTCAAAAATTCTTACGGTAAAGGTGCTAAACAAAAGAAAAAAAGGTCAAGACCACTCATAAAAAGATCGACAAACATATATATGTATGTGTAAACCCAGGATAAAAAGAAAAAGGGCAAAGAAATCAGCCATACCTGTTGTACGTGTTCTGGTGGTGGAGACGGAGGTGGTGTCAAAGGGAGAGAATTAAGAGGCTCCGGAGTGAGAATACCATTGATCCGCAGGCATCCGTAATGATGGTCCATTTCCACTACTACAGGTTTCCTCTGTAAGGAAAAAAATTAGGGACCATAAGAGATGACACAAAAAGAAACCCAAAAATAATAAAAAATAAAAAAGTTCAACTGGATATCTACCTTGTTTACACCATGGAAGTTGTACGCCATCTTCCTTTTCTGTGTATACTATGTGCTCTAGTGGGGGGGGTGGGGGTCTGTGGGTGGATGCAGAAATTCAGCCTGTCTATATAAAAAGAGGAGGCAATAGAGAAAATGGTAAGTAACAAAAAATATCCTCAATAAAAAACTAGAGATGAGAACAAATTCAATATTTATTTAGGTGCATTTATGACAAATGATATTATATAGCTCACCCATTTGGCCATTTTCAACATTATAAGAATTTAAATCACAAATTCTAGTAATAAACAAAATCCATAATAGAGATATATATAATTATAGATTATAATAATTAACTAACCATGTATATTTAATTTACAAAATGAATACCATATTATCACATATCAACATTACAGTAACATACAACTTTTGTAGATTTCATAGACTCTACATAAGTGTAGTAGGTCCACCCTTGGTAATTCGTGAGACGTTGGAAGTATACATGTATTTGCTAAGATAAAATTTAGGTTAAATTTATTGAATATATTATCCCGTCTATATTGTTGTCGCAAGATTAAGTTATAATGGTAGATACTAAATTAACCCCAGTAGTCTAGCGTACAATATTTTTTATCTATTAATAAAAACAAATGAAATTCAACTTACAAAAGAAAGAAAAATATCATATTTTTATACTTTTTATGGTGCCTATTTGCCTTTCAAACCATCATTAATTTAACCAAACACAATAACTGTAGTTCATTTATGTATGAATATGAACATATATATTACTTCATTAGCATAATTGTGAGAATCACTACTACGTATGGTCATGCACTTTCTTCGTTTAAGGGGATCTTCGTCATTCTTTTCAAGTGAGAAGGCTCCATCATATGGACAATAGTCCTCTATTACTGCGTTGGACTACAAAATATTTTGAGTTACAAATTGCCAAATCTAAAATTTGGCAGAAATCATATATACAAAGGAAGAATGTGTGTGTGAGAGAGAGAATATTGTAATGGTTTTTATATTCCAAATTGGGAGCCAAGTCATATTTATAAATGCCTTGTCTCCATTAATTGCCCTGGCTTTTTCTTTTGAAATTCTGTGAATAGCCACAATCATCCACCCTACATAACTTTATGAAACTTTAAAACAGTTACACTAGTTTCTCAAGCAATGCCAGTACTGGAAAAATTAGTCATCGTTTGTAATCAAATTTATGACGAACATTGAGAAAAAATAATTCAAAAAAGATGCTTGCAAATTTTGCAACGCCCAAAATCCGTCGCAAAAATGATGGTCGCAAGTCGCAAATTTGTGACAGAATTTGCAACTAAAACCTTTTGCAATGGAAATGGAGGTCACGAAATCATGTCAATTCCATCGACAAAAACATGACCTTTGGGTTAATGAAACTACCAGGTCAATGACAAACTTTGCATTCAAGGTCTTCTCGATCCGTTATCTAGTTTTTGTTCTTCATATAGCATTCAAATCGAATAACTTTATGAAAGTATGTCAATACTTCCGCATATTTTGGGCAACACAAAAGACATCTCTATTTTTCCCCTAGAGAATCTTAAAATTCCTACTGCTTAATTTTCAATTTGTTTCTAACCCTCAAATGAAACATGAATAAACCATCCTCCTCTTTCTGAAGAAGGGGGCATCTTCTGCTTTTGTTAGTACTTAAAACAATTTTGTCTTTGTGGACTTTTCTATCGCATTATAATTATATATTTTTTATTTTCTTATTATATTGTGAGAAATAATTCCAATAAAAATTTTTTCATATATTGTTTTTGATACTTTGTGGCACCCCCATCCAGGGTATCACTTTAAGCAGAGGAGCCACCAATTCAAGTTTGAAATTTATTCAAATGATAACTACGAAAACTTGAATTTAATCATCCTAAAGTAAAACAGGATACCCATAAAACATAATATATACAACTTCAATATCTTATGTTCATACAACATTCACATAACATCTCTTAACCAAGGTCTCAATTAGGTGGAAACAATATGTACAACATACACCTAATCTGTTACAAAATAAATTCAACCCAAAACATGATCCTTTGCCCTGTCACCTTGACCTGTCTAAAAAAAATATGGATAATAAGGAGAGTGAGCCTAAAGGACTTAGTGAGAGATTACATAATCGGAGTTGGAGAATAGTGAACTTCAATAGCAAATAAGAAGACCTCTTGATAGCAATTCAGAAGATCAAGTCATGATTGTCAAGAATCAATCTTTAAACTTGAAAGAACATGAAACATGTAAACATTTAGCAGACCTATTGGCATCCTTCCTTATTGCTTCTTGATCAATAAAGGGTAACATTCAATAACGTTTAATTTGAGCACAAGAACTTTCGCTTCTCTCTCCATTTGCTTGAGCACATAGCTTAGCGTGTAACAATTCACATATATGGCATGGTTGACTGCATGCGAGCTCTCACCACTCACAATTCACTACCTCTAGCTACTTGTAAGTTAGGATCTCAGGTGGGTACTAGCCAGAAGACCTATCACCATTGGTCCATTCCTCTCGGCCGTCTTTCCAGACCTAGCCAGAGCCTAACTTCCCATGGCATCCCTCTGGGTGGAAACATTCCAAGGGCATCCCCATGGGTGGCATAATACAATGGCAATAGATAACAATTCACTTTCAAGCAATAACAAGAACAAAATTCAATAATGGAAGCAAGGCCTATTCCAATAACAAGATACATGAACAATTAGGAGAACCATCAATACTATTAGGTTTACCAAACTATCTCAATATCACTTTTTCATTCATCAAGATTAAAGGGGTAAGCCGACAAGGTTAGGGTATAAAGGGCATAACCTGACCACATGAAGAGAGTTCCAAGCACCGAAACAACCAAAAATAGTTTCGATGTTAAGAAGAACCCTCTCAAGGGTGTTCAAATCAAATATCAGATAATAAAACAAAATTAAGATTGAACTACAACACTCATAGGGATTCATAATCCAGATAGCAAATAACATTTTCAATTTTCAAATATATTATAGATTTCAAACAAATATAGTACGAAGCAAAAACAAAAAACCCACACAGGGGCATATCATAATCATAGATAGATATAAAAGGTGCCAGAATGGTAGACCCTCACCTCCAAAAACCTTAGAAGGCAACTACAGTCAACAACCTACATAGTTTCCTGCTCCTCATCACCTAACCACGAGAGTAATTTACTTATTAAAATCCATATTTGACTAGAAAAACCTTCAAAAATCATAATTTGCTATATACTATTTGTATAAGATTAATAACTACTCAATCAATTCAATATTAAAATTTGCCTAGAATTATCATCAAGGAAATACACTAAAAAGGCTACCAACTTAATATAAACTACAAGGTTCCTAATGATACGAGCTATAGGTATAATTAATTTAATTCCATATCAGTATTCTAAGCAGTAATAATACACTGATTAACTCAACAACCCAATTATTATCATTAAGGTCCAATTTTCTAAATTTAGGGTTTTTCTAACTCAATTAACTCAACAATTTCACAATTATCATATTTGGTACAATTCTAAGGTGTAAAAATCCAACATCAATCGTACATGGAGACTTGTACTACCTAATAAAATTCAAAATTGATTGTTCAAAGGTATAAGGGTTACAAGTGTATGAAAATGTATAAAAACCTTAATCTTAAAATCGATCTTTTACCTAGAAACACACAATCAAGACCTCAAAATCACAAACCGATCACACCACTATGACCACCATGACAAGGAGAAGAATTGTTTAGGTGCTGCCGTTGCCATCGAAAAATATCAAGACCACCACTATTCACTTTCTTTCTTCCTCTTGAACCCAAAAATGTCTTTAGTTTTCAATTTTTGAGGCCTAAAAAGCCTCCAATTGTGGCCTAAAAATTTTAGCTCCTCATCTCGCCACCACCACTACTATACTCCCCCATGCAAGGCCACCAGCTCATTCTCCGTACCAAGTGCTTTCAAAACCACCATCCAGATCGCCCATAGATAGTAGCTAGCCGTTGATTGTGAGGTCAGTTTTTTAGGTCTTCAAACTATAGAGCTTCACCAGCTAAGTTTGTGTGCATGTGGTGTTGATGTTGTTGCGAGGTTGTGAAGGAAGATGGTTGGTGAGGTTGGGTGGTGGAAAAGCTGCCGAGAATGGTGCTACTGATGAGAGAGAGAGAGAGAGAGAGAGAGGAGAGAAAAGAGAAATGGTGTGGTAATGGTGAAGAATAAAGAAGGTGGTGAAGGAAATGATGAAAATGAAGACACGTCTCTATTTTATAAAATCCAA
>JACGDI010003803.1:454151-479396 GCA_014898725.1 Jacaranda copaia | reverse complement strand
TTAATTTGCAATTTAGTCCTTGGTATATATTAAGTTATTCAATCAAGTCTTTTAAGCCAATTAAAATAACTTCTTGGTCCTAGTTGACTAAAGGTGTTTCATGCAAGCCCCTAGTTTTAAATTATTGTTCAATTAAATTTTTTAAAAATTACAATTTGGCCCCAAAATTTTAAATAAAATAAAAATATAAGAAATGATTAAATTTCACAAAATTGAAAATAATAAAATTTAAATTCTATAAATCAAAAAATTTCAAGGTGTTGCATACTTTTTGACAAATTTTTTTGTTGCAAAAGTTTTGGAAATTGGAAAAAAAGATTTTTCCATCTCGGAACAACTAAAAATCCTGTATATACCAAAATCAACCATCCATACAACAAAACATTTATCTAATACACTCATATCTATACTATTATATATAACATGACATTTTGGGACTGTAATTGTACAATTTTGATTAAATTCTCAATTTTTAGAATTTTGAGCTTTTTATTAAATTAAAAAATCCATTGCCTGTTAAATTTTTTAATTTTATTTTAATACAAATTTTTTTCTATTATAGCTAAAACTCATGTTGTTTTTATTTAGAAGTGTGGCATTAACTTTATCTAATGGGATAATCAAATATTCATAATAATAGGTTTTAATTTCACTTTAAAAGCTCAAAGCATTCATAACCATAGATTTAATATCTTTATCTCATTAAATAATTTAAAATTCAAACTGTGTTTGATTATTGAATTTGTATTTGAATATTTGTTTCTATTTTTTTTTCCTTTGGATAAAGAAATTATTTTATGTGTGCTTTATATTTGAATATTGTACATAGAATAGTGTGCTTTTTGAAATATATCAATTCAATTTTCCTATCAAATGAATTAAGAAAAAAATAATGTTTTTATATGGGATTTCTTAATTAGGTTTAATAAAGGAATATTAATATTCAACTATTTAAACATGTTTTTTTTATGTTGAATTTACTTCATTATACTTGCTATTTATATTTCAATTAACTGAATATTTATTTATACTTGTAATATGTTTATAAAAAGTATTTCATTTCTCTATTAATGGATAAATAAAGTATATATAAATTAATTTTCAAAACATATATGTATGTGTTGTTAGAAACTTATAATTCATTACTAAATAATTTTTTTTATATGATACATATGTTATCTATTTTGAAAACTTATACTTTCATAATTTGAATGATTAAGAATCATTATTTGTGTCATGGCATGATGAAATTTGATACATAAAATAGATATATTGATACTATCTAGCAAATGCATATTTAAAATTAAATAATTTAATTAAAAAAATATTAAAGTTAATAAATTGTCAAAAAAGGTTCAATATTTTTATTTTTTACTTTAACTGTAAACTTTTATTCCAAGGACATTTTAAAATTTATATTAATAAAGTATTTGATAATTTAAGTTATGATGAAATAAAGAAACTAATTTTTCATGTTTAGTAATCTGTTCATATTTCATATATAAAATCACTTTATTTCCACTTGAAATGTGTATCCTTGAATTGTACTCATATTTTAATTAAAAAATTATCTCCTCAACAACCTATAATTTAAATACACATTTAATTTTTTCGATAATTTATTTTAATATTCACAAAAGAAAAAAGACTAAGCACTGTGATTATATTTTTTTATTTATTATAATTCTCTTTAAAAGTTTCACAACATACCAAGTTACAATTTTGTTTTAAGAGGGATAATATACTTATTATTGTGGTATATCGAAACATTATTTTCTTAATTATAAAAAAAAAATTGTTATTTTCTTGGCGAAAGAATCTATAATTTGATAAATGAACGGCTTTGCAGTGGTTTATATGTAAGTCTTAAACTTATCAAAAATTGTTCGAATTTGATTATTTTGAAGAAAATCTATTTTAAATATGAAAAATATAATTAGATAAAATTTGTATCACGCTCAATAGTTTATGTTTAAATGTTATCTTCTTATTATTAATTTTGAGTATTTTTAACTAATTTGATTATTTTAGAAAACTTGATTTAATTTTATTTAAATTTCTTGGGGCTAAGTTGTAAATTATTTAGACTTAATTGTATAAAATTTAGAACTTTGAGGGCTTGCATGCAACTCCTTAAGTCAACTAGGGCTTAATTGCAAAATCTGAAAATTTGTAAAAGAAAAAAGAAAAAAGGTTTTATAAAATTGGATTTTATCTTCCTTCACTATTCATCACCTTCTCCGCCACCCTCACCAATCACCATTTCCACCTACTCACACCACCAAACACCTCTCCTCTCAGCCCCCAACAACATCATCACCTCATGCACACAAACCCAGTTCCAAGGTTTCATAGTTTTGAAGACCCCGAAAACTGACCACACGATCAACAGTGAGATGGCAGCGAAGGAGCCTTCTGGATGGAGTTTTTGAGAGAGCTTATCTCGAGGAATACTTTGGTAGCGTTGCATGGACAAGTAGTGCAGTGGCAGTGATAGAAATCGAGCTTTCAGGCATGGTGGTGGGAAGGTTTAGCTGAAACTTTTGGGCCACCATTGAGGCCCTTCCCAACCTCAAAATAGAAAATTGAAAGCACCATTGGGCTCGAGATGAAGAAAGGAGCTAGATTGTGGTGGTTTTGAAATTTTTTGGCAATGGCGAATGGTGGCACAACAACAATCAGGAAGCAAACAACTATGCTCATTGCGAGGATCATATTGGGCAATCTATTTGGTCATACAAGGGCACGCTGGGGATTTTCCCTTGGGTTTCATCGGTACACTAGGGATTTTCCCCTCGATGCCAACTGTACAATTTGGTACAAGCGATACGTCAGGGATTTTTCCTTAAGTATCAGTAGTGCGCTATATAGTTTCGTATAGGCATCTACCATATACCAAGCTGTTACGCTTAGGTGAAATATCTATCTGTCTAGTATAAAATGAATCTGCAATGCATGTCTTATGGCTTTTTCTTAGAATGCATATGCTCTAGGTTTGAATTGCCTAAATGATTTCTATCTGCCTGTAATCTGTTCTTGGAGCAATAAGGCAGGAGAGTTTTCTGCTTGCTTTTCTGTACTGTCTATTTTTTAGATTTTGTTATATTCAGCTTGATAAAAATGATATTTTATTAAGTTGAGTTCCTCCTCAATAAACCTTGCTATTACTTTTACTTATCCCTCACTAAGTCTTTGGACTTACCCCCCAGTATTTCATAATCTCTCAGATAGGGATAAGCTCTGATGGATGCCAAGTTTGGAATGAAACGCGTGGTTGTTTTGTAATAAAACTAATGCCGTAGTTAAGTATGAAACTTGTAAATGTGACATTGACCTTAGAGATGTTGTGATATGAAAATTTTATTTTGAAGGTTATAGTGTAAGATGGCATTGATGGCATGATCTGTTGGAGGCTGTAATTTAACTAAGTTCCTTGAATCTCTTATGATATATCTATTTTGCAGTTTTAATTAGTCTCGTTTGAGTTGAATCGGTGTTTACCTTTGATATGTTTTAAATTTATGGGCCTACTATTGAATTGTAACTCTGAGAATTAAATTTGAATTAAAGTAGTGCCACAGCTTATGTGCTATCCCAAGATGGGGTGCTACAAAATTATATGTCTAGTATTTTACAAATATTTTAATTTTGAATTTGAAATATGTTATAAATATCAAATTGTACTCCCACAATTTTCGTAATCTCTTAATTTTATTTTTACCTTATCAAAGTTTTCAACTTAAAAAGAAAAAATTCAATAGTTAACAAAATATTTTAAAAAAAATCTATTTTTAAGTATCTGAAGCAGATTTCTTATAGGTTACAATAATAGATAATTGATATTAATAAAATTTTTAAAAAACTGATAAATGAATATTTAAAATAGCCAAACATTCTGAGTGTATTTATTTACACATTTTTTAATGTTTGTATCATATAAAATTATTTACGTATTTTTTTAAATAAGAATTTATTAAGGATATTTTACTTATCATAATTTTGATAGGAGTACTGTTAGATCACTAAAGTTTTATTAAATCATAGAATCGTGTTTAATTACTTTTACATTTTATACTTAATGAGGTATATATTGATATGTATTATATTAAGTTAAATATTGGAACCTAATTATTATTTTACAATAATTTACGTAATATGTAAAATATATTATTTGATAATCTTTAAAATGGTAAAACAAACCTATAAACTAAAGTAATTAGCACTACAACAAATTGCACTTCACGTAACAAAAATTTTGGTAACATAGGTAAAATTTGTTAGATATGTTATATTTATTGTAACAAAATTGATTTTTTGCTACAAATAACATTTTCTTTAGTGACAAAGTAAAAGTTTTGTTACCTTTAACTCAAATTTGTTACCTTAAATTTTTTATATTCGTAACTAAATAATAATTCATTATGGAAAATGTTATTTTGTTACATATAACATTTTCTGTCATATAAGAAGATATATTTGTGACAAAATGAATTTGACCAAATTTATAGTAAATTAAGTGGTGAATTATGTTTCATTTTAAGAGTTGCTCTTGAACAAATTTGAAATGAGGTAAATGATGAATCAAGCTTTCTTCAAGGAATTGAGGTTATTTTTTATTAATTGGGCTTCACATTAGTACTTTGAGTTGACTAGCTTTTTTTTTTTTTTAACTAATTGGGCTTAACTAATATTTTAGTGAATTGGCAAATTAGGCTTTATACTAATTTGAAGAATTCTCTAATTGGGCTTTACCAACTTTCTTTTCATTAATTGAGCTTTAATAATTCTTTTAGCAAATAGGTGAATTCGATTTCAAGATAAATTGGATCTGACATTAACTTAAATAATTGATTAATTGTACTTCTACAACTTTTCTTTTATTAAAATGAGTTCACCATTTTTTTAGTAAATTAATACTATTTGGTAAAGAATTGGGTTTGACATCTAATTGCAAAGTTTGGGCTTTAGCAACTCCCTATTTATTAATAGGGTTTCACTAATTTTATAATGAATTGCTGTCATTATAGGGTGGCAATTTGAGTAGGTCGTGCGGGTTCGGGTTAGGTTAAAGTAAAGGTATAATATTAATTTTCTCAACTCTAACCCAACCCAACCTAATGATAACTTAAAAATGCTTAACACTAACCCAACCTGAACCATATCAAGTTAGGTTCAGATTGACTTATTTTTTATTTGGTCAACTCGCCAACTCAAATCTACCTAATCTAACCTACCAATCTAATTTAAAATAATTATTTCATTTAAAATAATTATTTCAAATAATTTGTTTTAATTTCAAACCTTACTGTGAAAATATGTGAATATATATATATATATATAATAACTCCTTTATGTATTATAAAACCACAAACACTGCCTCACCCTCCATATTTGTTGTCCATTTGATATAATTTTAATATAAAAATATCAATTTATCCTTAATCATTTCATATATTTACAATTTAATTTAGATAACTTTTTATTATCATATTTTTATTAGTTTTTTTTTTATTTTTCATTCTTTTCCTTTCTTTTTATTCACAATTTTCTTTTCTTCCATTATTTCATATATTTCTCATTATATATATTTATCATTATTTTCATTTCTCATTATTTCATATATTCTCATTTTATAGGTATTTATATATAAAAATTTATCTATAAAATTTTAAATAATTTTTATTTTTATCTTTTTTCTTTCTAATTATTCATTCATGTATACTTATTTTTTCTATTTATATTTATTCACATACATATAATATACATATATATAAATTTATCAATAAAATTTAAATTACTTATATTTTATTGATTTTTTTATTTATTCATTCCGAATGAAATAATATTTAATATTTATAAAAATATATAATATAAATTATTATAGTATATAACCTTGTTATTATTTGAAATTTTATGAATTTTATATTATTAATTATTTTAAGAAATTTTGTGGTTAAAATTATAAATTTTATAGACTTGATTGTGCAATTTTTGAATAGCTTGGGGTTTGAATGAGAAGCCTAAGTCAACTAAGGTCTAATCATAATTATTTCTAATGTCTAGGACTTGATTGCATGACTTAATTTTTCAAGGGGCTAAATTACAAAAATGGAAAAAAATTTGAAATTAACAAAGCTTGGCAGCAGCAGCAACATGTTTCCATTCTTCACTTTTTTTCAACATTCTTCTTCATTTCCTCTCCACCACTGTGACGACTACCTCACACACTACCACCACCGATGACCACCCTCTTTCTTCCATCCAACACCCCCGTTGCAATCACCTCATCTTCTTCTCTCCAAAAACACCATCAGTCGTGATGGATAGCCACCAAAGATGCTCGACAGAGGAGGCTGAGAGAGAGAGAACTCACAGTAGTAGCTGGGTTTGCTATTTTTTGACGATTAATGGACAATCTGAAAGGTGCTTCGTGTAGTACACGATGAGGTGAACCAAGTGGAAGCTTTAGATGGCAATGAACAACAATGGCAAAGGTAAAACTAGTGGCAGAGTTAAGCGATTTTAACACTTTAAGGCAGTGGTTGACCCACTTTCCTACGAAGAAATAAGAAACCAAAAGTACTGTTGGAAAGCTCTCGATGAGAGGAGTCAAACAGCGGTAACGTTGAACTTTCCATTGGAGGTGGCGCGACAGCGAACTAGAGATAAAATTTTAATCTCATTCCCAAGAGCACATGCACGCAAACTAATCGTCAAAATTCTGACCCATTTGTGAGATATTGATATAGAATGATGATATATATGTGATTTCATGTGTACATATATACATTTCGATCTTTGTCAAATCTTGTATTCTTGTATATTATGATAAAAATGATTGATTATGACACCCCAACATAAAAGCATAACAACTTTGATCGATTAAATGAGCCCAGTGAATTCAAATGGTATCATTTCATATAAACTATAGGTTATATAGTATATTAAGTGTAGAAAACCCTAATTTTATGTAACCATGATTTAATCAACCAAAGTTTAGATTTTATTGGTAACTAGATTGCTATGATCAATATCAAGTATCAATAGGATTACGATGACTCTTGAATTATAAATAAGAGTAGGTTAACTTTGAAATTATGTAATTAGTGAGATATTAGGTTATAATGATGAAATGACAAAAATGGGTTAGTATTGCTATTATTTGAAATAGATGTGGGAATTGAATGTTCTAGGGGAACATTAATTTTAAAAGCTATTTTGTTGCGTTGATAGAGTTATTAAGCTTTAAATTATCATGTTAATAGGTTAATTGAAGCCCTTGAATTCTATAAGCTTGATAATGATGTATTAGAAAGTCAAGCGTGGGTTTTGACTATAATTATACTATCTTGGCTAGGTGGTGGGAGGTGGAAATTGAAGATCAATGACGGCAACCTTGACCACAGTTTCTACGCTAACTACGGTAAGGTTTCTCACACTCTGGGTTCTTGCTTATATAAGCTTACTTGGGCTTGTTGAAAACCCCTATGAGGGTTATTATTCAATATCGATTTCATTCTATTATTTAATATTTGAATTGAACACCCCTATGAGGGTTATTCTTTGACATCAAATCTATTTTATTGTTCTAGTGCTTGGAACTCTCTTTTTGTTGTTACATTCTGTCCCTCATACCCCAGCTTTACTAGCTCGCCCCTTCTTGATCTTGATGAATGAAAAAGTTATGTTGAAATGGTTTGGTAAACTTAATCATATTGATAGTTCTCTTGATTGTTCATATATCTTATTATTGGAATAGGCCTTGTTGGTCATTATTGAATATCGTGCTTGTTATTGCTTGAAAGTGAATTATTATCTGTTGGTATTGTTTTGTGCCACCCATAGGATCACCATTGAGAAGTTATCACCCGAAAGGATGCCACAAGGAGAATGGGCCTGGGTCTAGGTCTAAAAAAATGGCCTAGCGGAATGGGCCGATGGTAATAGGTCTTCTGGCTAGTACCTACCAAAGGTCTTGACTTACATGTAGCTGGAGGTAGCAAACTATGAGTGGCAGCATCTAGCATGCAGTCGACCATGCTATATAAGTGATTTGTTACACATCGAGCTGTGTGCTTAAGCAAATTGAGAGATAAGCGAAAGTGCTTATGCTCAAATTAATTGTTCTTGATTGTTATCTTGAATTGATCAAGGAGTAATAAGGAAGGATGCTAATAGGTTTGCTAAATGTTTGTATGTACGTGCTCTTTCGAGTTTAAAGATTAACTCTTAATAGTCTTGATTTGATTGCTTAAATTGAAATTAAAAGATCTTGTTATTTGTTATTCCAGTTCATCTCTCTCTCTCTCTCTAATTTCTATTATGTAATCCCTTACTAATTCCTTAAGACATACCCTCCTCGTTATTTTTATTTTCTAGATAGGTCAAGGTGAAAGAGCAAAGGATCATGTTTTAGGTTGAAGTCATTTTGTAATAGATTAGATATATGGTTGTATACATAATCTCCACCTAATCGAGACCTTGGTTAAAAGATATGATGTGAATGTTTTATGAACTTAAGATATTTGGGTTATATGTATCATATTTATGGGTGCTTATTTTACTTGAAACAATTAAACTTTAGATTTCCTAGTTATTATTTGAATATATTTCAAACTTGAATTGGTGGCTCCCCCTCCTAGGGTGATGCCCCGAGAGGGGTTTCCATAGAGGTGGCATCAGAGCCTAAGCTTATCGATGACCTAGGTAAATGGGTATTAATTAGATTCGTGACGAGTCTATATAGAATAAAGACCTATATCTAAGTTAGTCGACTATTTGTGGACTTCACGTTTTTATATGTGCCTTGAACGTGATTTAGGAGGAAACCTTGATTGTTTATATGAGATAAGTTAGGCAAGAGTGGTGATAAGATTAGGGTGATGATAGAAGTTGTTGGTTAGCCTTTAACGATTTGATCACCATTGTTTGAACTTAGTTGATTTGTTAATTTCTTATAACTTTATCTTTAAGATTAAAAACAACTTTTTTTTTTCACTAGCTTTAGATATTATGGTGTTGAGGATGATTCAAGGAATAATAGCATCCCATGAAGGTTCACATGTACCTGAACCACCTCGAACAACTCAGTAGGGAAAAAGGATAATGCTCAGTCCATGGGCAACAACACAGTATGTTCCTAGGCAAAGAGCACCAGTTGAGCAGCCAACCCTACTTGAGAAAGAGATTTCACAGACTCCTCAAGTCAACTAGCCAGGTACGGGCCAACCAATATAGCCCATGTTCTAAATGTGGCAACAGTTTATGTAGTTTTGTTAGTAGTAAGGATAAAGTAGTCGAGCGTGGAATGCTAAAAAGCCTATAGAGGATTGAGCTTTAGATCAATTTCTCCAATTGCAACCCCCGAAGTTCCTAGGGGAACTTGATGATAGAAGAGTGGAGGTGTAGGTCAAGAGTTTAGAAAAGATATTCGGAACCTTGAAATACCTAGATGAACAGAAGATGTGATATGCCACATTTTTACTAGACGGTCCTACACATAATTAGTGGCAATTAACTAACCATAGGTGGACTGTTAGGGGAACTACGTGAACTTGGGAAAACTTCACCCTAGATTTTATAGAAAAATATGTACTAGAGTTCACCAAGTATGCTAGGGAAAGAGAGTTCATAGAGTTAATCCGAAAGGTGTCCGCAGTTAGTCAATATGAAGCTACCTTTAGCCAACTGATTCGATATGCACCTCACATACTGGCAGATGAGAGACATCAAGTTTGAAAGTTTTTAAAAGGGTTGCGGCCAGAAAAAAGACTGGACCTTCTCTCTTGTGATTTCCCAAATTACAATCGTACAGTAAGTAAAGTACTAGAGGTGGAAGCAGATTTGAGGGAGATCAAAAAAATTGAGGAGAAAGGATGAAAATGGAGATTGCCACCAAGTAGGCTGAACAATTCTGGAAAGAAGAAGGCAAAGCTACAAACTGGTAGAGCTTCAAATACAACACCAAAGGCATGTGGGTTTTGTGGAAAGTTGGGTCATGATGAGTTAGAGTGTTGGAAAACGCTTGGCAAGTACATAAAATATGGCAATGATCAGTACCTTATCAAGGACTACCCTAATCTAAGAAAGCTAACTCCCACAAAGAAGGGAAAACAGGTTGTAGGATCTAGTGGAAAGCTAAAGGTCCGAGCATGGGCATGATTTTCAAGGAGAAGAAGCGCCCGATCCCTCTGCTGTGGTTGAAGGTATGATTTTCATTTCAAGAATTATTAGAAATACCTTGTATGATCCTGGAGCATTGCACTCTTTTATATCTGTTAATATGTTTAAAACATTAAGTATACTACTTGAAGTTATGGCATATCATGTAGAAATTGAAAATAAAAGTTAATAGCAGATGTAGTTTATCAAGATTTCCTGATTTTGACTGGGGATAGGGTATATTTACTTGATCTTATACAAATGTCTACACAAGGATATGATTTTATCCTTGACATGGATTGTCTATATAAACATGAGGCACAGGTAAACTATTACACCAAGTGCCTCACTTTTAGGGACAAAACATGAGTATCTACACGCCATCTCATAAATAATACCTCCCTGGTACCTATTATATCTACAATAGAGGCTAGAAGGATTTTAAGGGAAGTTGGGCAAGGATATTTGGCGTACCTTATCAACAAGCCCTGAGATACAGTTAAGAATGAAGAAGTGGTAGCGGAGTATCCGAAAGTATTTTTGGAAGAATCAAACTCGTTACCCCTAGATAGTGAGATAGAATTTGTAATTCGCACTCTCTCTAAAACTACACCTTTCCCTAAGACCCCTTACTGAATAACACTCATGGAGCTTAAGGAATAGATGAATCAACTCCAAGAATTACTGGAAAAGGGGTTTATCAGATCGAGCACATCCCCATGGGGAGCCCCAGTACTATTTATCAAAAAAAAGGATGGGTCCCTAAGAATATGCATTGATTATTGAGAGTTGAATAAAGTCACAATAAAGAATAAGTACCCTCTACCCCCTGTAGAGGAGTTATTTGATCTGCTACAAAGGTCGAGAGTCTTCTTAAAGCTAAATCTAAGATAGGGATACTACCAATTAAAAATAAAAAAAAGATATTTCTAAAATAGCTTTCAATTCTTGGTACGGTCATTTTGAGTTTGTCGTCATGCCCTTGGACTGACTAATGTGCTAGCCGCATTCAGGGACTTAATGCATTAGATTTTCAAACCTTATATAGGCCAGTTCATAGTCATCTTTATCAACTCACTTGCACTTAGTTCTTAAAACTCTGAAGGAGCATCGGTTGAAGCCAAATTTAGCAAGTGTGAGTTCTGAATAGAACAAGTGGCATTTTTAGGACATGTCATTTCTCAAGATGGGATAGCAACTGATCTCTCTAAGATAGAGGCAATAGTTAACTAGAAAAGACCTGAAACTGTAATGGAAGTTTGTAGCTTCTTAGGACTTGCTGGCTATTATCAAAGATTTGTACATGATTTTTCTAAAATAGCCGGCCCGTTGACTAAATTAACCTAAAGAAATCATTCATTTAACTGGAGTGATAAATGTAAGCAAAGTTTTTGGGAATTGAAGAATTGATTGACCACCACTCCAATTTTAGCTCTTCTAAAAGGATTAGAAAGATTTATCGTGTATATTAACACTTCTAAAGAAGGTCTTAGATATGTGTTGATGTAGAAGGAGTAAGTTATCACCTACACATCTAGAAATTTAAAACCACATGAAGAGAATTATCCAACTCATGATTTGGAGTTAGCTTCAATAATTTTCACCATGACCAAATAGAGATATTATATTTATGGAGCTACATTTAAGGTATACACTGATCATAAGAGCCTTAAGTATTTACACTCTCAGAAGGATTTAAATATGCGATAATGAAGGTAGATGGAGTTCCTGGAAGACTATGATTTTTCTACCATTTACCACCTAGGAAAGATGAATGTGGTAGCAGATGCATTGAGTTGAAAGGTTGAAATAGCCTATATGCTAAAAAGAGAAGCACTAGAAAGTCCAAGAGCAAATGTAGTGATTAGAATGAAGCAACAAGGTTGGATTGCATGAGCAAGAGTGCAGCCTAAACTATATGAGGAAATTCAATAAGCTCAAGACCGAGACAAATAGGTGTTGAAACAGAAGGGGATGCTAGAAAATTTTGAAAAGTTTGAATTTAACCTCGATAACCAAGTCGCTTTCTTATACCATAAAAGGATATGTGTGCTTGAAGAGATGAGACAAAGATTGCTAAACGAGGCACACAAAATAGGATACACGATACATCCATGAGGCACAAAGATGTACTACGATCTTAAGAAATAATTCTGGTGGCATGGTATGAAGAAAGACATTACGAACTATGCACAGAAGTGTCTAACTTATCAACTAGTAAAGGCAGAGCATCAACAACCATCAAGGTTGTTACAACCACTCCGTATTCCTAACTAGAAATGGGAACAGATCATGATGGATTTTGTAACTAGTCTACCAACAACTTGGGGAGGATATAATAGTATTTAGGTGATGGTAGATCAATTGACAAAATCCGCACATTTTTTGCCAGTTGGAACATAGTATAATGTTGACAAGTTAGTGGAGCTGTACATAAAAGAGATAGTTTGACAACATAGAATCCCCACTTGTGTTGTGTTAAATAGAGACCCAAAATTTACTTCAAAACTGTGGAAGAGTTTGCAGAAACATTTTGGGACTCGACTATGGTTCAGTTTTACAGCTCATCCACAATCAGATAGGCAATCAAAAAGAGTTATCAAAATATTAGAAGATATGCTTTGGGCATATATTTTAGACTTTGGAGAAGGTTAGATTCGACATCTCCCCTTAATCGAGTTTGCTTAAAATAAGAGCTACTAGTCTACCATTCAAATGGCGTCGTACGAAGCCTTATATGGCAAGAAATTCCAATCACCAGTACATTAGGACTTAGAGAAATACTGAGGTAGTATTGACAAGTCACCAAATACTATAAGACCTAAGCTAATTCAAGAAACTATTGAAAAAGTACAGGTAATTAAACAGAAGATAAAAGCAACTCAGGATACATAAAAAATTTATGCAGATATGCAAAGGAAGGATTTAGAGTTTGAAGTTGGTGATAAAGTACTTCTCAAGGTATCCCCAAAGAAAGGAATTAGAAGAATTAGTAAGCGTAGAAATCTCAGTTCGAGATATGTTATGCCATATGAGATATGTGAAAAGATTAGGCCGGTAGCTTACTGTCTTGTGTTGCCCTAGGAATTAGTAGGGATACATAACATCATCCATGTATCATAACTTTGCAAGTACTACCTTGATCCTTCACACATCATTTCACCTGAGAGCATGTAGTTAAAGGGTGATTTAACATATGATGAAGAACAAGTATGTATCCTAGATCGACAATTCTAAGAACTCAGGAATCGAAAGATTCCCCAAGTGAACTATAATGTTGAAGAAGCAACATGGGAGTAAGAAGATCTCATGTGCCAGTAATACTCTGAACTTTTTCAACATTCAGATGAGAATCTTGGGACTTCTTTTAAATAAAGGAGTCTGTAACACCCCTAGAATTTTCTTGATTTTATTTATAGTATATAATTTTGTTATTATTTGAAATTTTATAAATTTTATATTATTAATTATTTTAAAAAATTTTGTGGTTAAAATTATAAATTTTATAAACTTGATTGTGCAATTTTTGAAAAGTTTCGTGTTTAAATGAGAAGCCTAAGTTAACTACGGTCTAATCATAATTATTTCTAATGTCTTGGACTTGATTGCATAATTTAATTTTTTAGAGGGTTAAATTACAAAAATGGAAAAAATTTGAATTAACAAAGCTTGGCAGCAGCAACAACGTGTTTCCATTTTTCACTTTTCTTGAACATTTTTCTCTTTCATTTCCTCTCCACCACCGTGACCACCACCTCAAACACTACCACCACCAGTGACTACCCTTTTTCTTTCATCTGACACCCCAATTGTGGTCACCTCACCTTCTTCTCTTCAAAAGCACCATCAGTCATGGCAAATAGCCACCAAAGATGCGTGATGGAAGAGACTGAGAGAGAGAGAACCACAGTGGCAAGGGCGGTGGAGTTAGGCAGTTTTAACACTATAAGGCGATGGTTGACCCACTTTCCAATGGAGAAATAGGAAACCAAGGGTACCATTGGAAGGCTCTAGCTAAGAGAATGTGAATGGTGGTGGCGTTGAACTTTTTGGCGACAATCGCGTAGCGGCAACCCAGAGATTGAATTTTTATTTCATTCTTAGGAACACATGCACACAAATTGATTGTCGAAATTCTAACTCGTTTGTGAGATATTGATATATAACAATGATATATATGTGATTGTATGTGTATATATATGTTCTGATCATCGTCAAATCTTGTATTGTTGAATATTTTGAAAGAAATGATTGATCAGGACACCCCCAACATAAAAACAAAACAACTTTGATCGATTAAACGAGTCCAGTGAATTCAAATGGTATTATTTCATGTAAACTATAGGTTATAAAGTATATTAAGTGTAGATAACCTTAATTCTATATAACTATGATTTAGTCAACCAAAGTTTAGATTTTATTGGTAACTAGATTGTTATGATCAATATCAAGTATCAATAGAATTATGATGACTCTTGAATTATAAATAAGATGAGGTTAATTTTGGAATTATGTAATAAGTGAGATATTAGGTTATAATGATGAAATGACAACAATGGGCTAGTATTGCTATTATATGAAATAGATGTGGGAACTGAATGTTCTTGGGAAACACTAATGTTATAAGCTATGTTGTCGAGTTGATAGAGTAATTAAGCTATAAATTATCGTGTTAATAGGTTAATTGGAGGCCTTGAATTCTATAAGCTTGATAATGATGTATTAGAAGGTCAAGCGTGGATTTTGACTTTGATTATACTATCTTGGCTGGATGGCGAAGAGTTGGAAATTAAGGATCAGTGACTATGACCTTGACCATATTTTCTATGCTAACTAAGGTGAGGTTTCTCCCACTCTGGGTTCTTACTTGTACAAGCATGCTTATGCTTGTTGGGAACCGCTGTGTAGGTTATTGTTCGATATCGATTTTGTTCTATTATTTGATATTAGATTTGAATGCCTTTGTGAGGGTTATTCTTTGACATCGAATTTGTTTTGTTGTTTTAGTGCTTGAAACTCTCTTCATGTTGTTAAATTCTATCCCTTATACCCCTGCCTTTTGACTCACCGCTTTTTGATCATGATGAATGCAAAAGTTACATTGAAATGGTCTGGTAGACCTAGTCGTATTGACAGTTCTCTTGATTGTTCATATATCTTATTATTAGAATAGGCCTTATAGGCCATTATTGAATATTATGCTTATTATTTCTTGAAAGTGAATTATTATTAGTTGGCATTGTTTTGTGCCACCCATGGGGATGCCCTTGGGACGTTATCACCTAAAGGGATGCCACGGGGAGAATGGGCCTAGGGCTAGGTCCAGAAAGATAGACAGGCAGAACGGACCAATGGTGAAAAGTCTTTTTGCTAGTACCTACCTATGATCCTAACTTATAGGTAACTAGAGGTAGCGAACTGTGAGTGGCGAGATCTGACATGTAGCCAACCATGCCATATAAGTGATTTGTTACACACCGAGCTATGTGCTCAAGCAAATGGAGAGATAAGGGAAAATGCTTATGCTCAAATTAATTGTTATTGATTGTTAACTTGAATTAATCAAGCAGCAATAAGGAAAGATGCCAACAAGTCTTCTAATTATTTATAAGTTCATGCTTTTTTGAGTTTAAAGATTGATTCTTGATAGTCTTGATTTGATTGCCTAAATTGAAATCAAAAGATCTTGTCATTTGTTATTCCAGTTCATCTCTCTCTCTAATTTCTATTATGTAATCCCTTACTGAGTCCTTAATATTCACCTTTCTTGTTATCTTTATTTTCCAGATAGGTCAAGGTTCAAGAGCAAAGGATCATGTTTTGGGCTAAAGTCATTTTGTAGTAGATTAGGTATATGGTTGTATATATAGTATCCACCTAATCGAGACCTTAGTTAAAAGATATGATGTGAATGTTGTATGAACTTAAGACATTTGGATTATATATATCATGTTTTTAGGTGCTTGTTTCACTCGAGACGGTTAAACTTTAGGTTTCCTAGTTATCATTTGAATAGATTTCAAGCTTAAATGAGTGGCTCCTCCACTTAGGGTGATGCCCTGAGAAGGGGTGCCACACTAATAATACTAAATTCTCTTCATCTTTTCAATTCCTCTACATTTTAGCTCCTCTGTATTTTTTAAAAATAATTTATAGCAAACTTAATTTCTTTTATCTTAGATTATATGATGAATTGACATATAATTTTTTAAATTATTAAATGACTTTCTGTTGTAGTTAAAATAGTTAAAAAACATATAATTTGGACTCATAAATTTTGGTGCTTAAGAATTTAATTTTTTATTATAATTTATGGAAATATTCTTTTAGAAAAATTCTAAAAGCTCCTTAAAATAAATAGTTAAAGATTACATACTTGAATAGCAAAAGAAAAGAAAGAAATCTAGTTTACCATAATACTTAATAAAAAAAAAGGTCTCTGAAGTTAGACATGTTAATATTACATTTCATTTTTTAATCATTGTATTGGTTAGTTAAAGATTTTTATAATTTATAGATATCTATATGTTAATTGTGTGTATGTTTTACTATATTAATTTCTAAAATGAAGACAGCTTTCGTGGTCTAATATAGTGTAAAAAGTATTAACTTAAAGTATATTATTAAATGTAATGATTATTAACTTTCATGGACCCAAACAAGTTGTTCTTAAGAATTAGTTGGTCTATATATTATATTTCCTTCAAAAAAAAAAGTTTCCTTCCAAAATGAATTCTCCTATTATTTTTTTATTCCCTCCAAATTTTTGCACCTCTCTCCATTTTGTGTATAAATAGTATATACAAAAATTATTTAATTTACTTTATATTATAAGATGAATTATGACATATTATTATGAGTGTTCAAAATTTAATTCTATTCTTTGTTATTAGGACATTGTTTTTCAACAAAAAGATTTGATAAAAATTGTTTATAAATTCCAAAACCTTTAGTCTTTATGTGTAACTAATTTTATTTTAAAAAGCAAAATACTTTGTCCTAATAATGTATTGAGGTGGACAATTTGAACACGCATTTATTGAAAATTTTCTACATGTAATTAACACGAATCATTTTGAAATTAATCAACTTGTACAACTTTAATATAGTTGAAAATTTTGAAATGTTTTTAAATAATCATCATAATGTAATATAAACGAAGTAATATAGTTCTAAGTTTAATAAAATTATTTTTTATCCCCATATATTTAATTAATATTTGAAGAACTGTTAGCATTCTTAACAAATTTGTAGATGTTGAAAATTTTTATTAAAATTCAAAAATATCCTTCAAAAGCTGCTTTGATTATTTTTTAGATAAAAATACCCCTGGAATTATTTATAACTTTAGCTTGGAGTTCAACTTCAATATTATTTAAATTACTCAAAATAAATTTAAATAATTTTATTAATAATTTTTTTAAGTATTAAATAATCTTTTAATTGAAGTTGAATTTATAAAAAATAAAAATTTAAAATCATCAACATATCTAAAGTAATTTAATCAAATTTAATTAAACGTATTTATTAATTATAAACAAGAATAAAAATCAAATCCTTCTCTTAATTAAATATGATTTTGCTTTTAAATTACATCTCAATATTATTACAAAATAATTTAATTAGTTTAAGTTGAATATATTTATTAAATATAAAAAAATTTATTTACTAAAATAAATAATTTAAAAATAAAAATAAGATCTAAAAGTGTCGTACTGACAATAGTAATTTTAAAATGTTAAATTCATCCTACTAGCCCAATAAAAAAATTATTAATATGATATCTTGTTCCCTCCTAAAATATAAATAAATAAGAAATTTTCTCCAAATTTATTTTTCACATACTACCAAAAATACAAATAAACAACCATCACAATCCCCAACCCTGCGTCCAATAAAGCATTTTGCTAAAATATTTTGATGAAATACTCTAATTCAAAAACAAACAAGCCCCAATTTAAACTAATTTCATTAAATTTATAAATTAATAAAAAATAAAAAAGTCAAAATGTGTGAGACCTAAAGTTTGAACCCTATGAAACCTTGTGTATATATAAATAAAAAAATTAAATTTATTTATTAATCAAAATAAATAATTTAAATAAAAATAAAATCTAAAATTTTATGCTAACAATATAATTTTAATAATTTTAAATAAATAAATAGTTTTAATTATTTTGAACAAAATAATGCAATGATTTTAAATAAATAACATAAGAAAAAAAATCAATTTAAGTTAATTTGATTAAAATTAATTAATTAACAACAAATAAGCAAAAATTGCACCTTTGGTCCCATTGAATAAGGAGTTTTGCACTTTTGGTCCCAAGCTTGCACTTATAGGACCAAAACTTTCAATTTTTTGCACTTTTGAGGCACCCATCCAATGTTTTGTTAATTTTTTGCGATTTATTTGAAAAAATTGCACTTTAGCCCCTTTTTATTTGAATTAATTACATAAAACTCCCCTAAAGTTTGATTCATTTACAATAAAATTAGAAAAATTACAATGACCCTCTAAATATTTTGTTTAGTCTAATAATTTTGAAAAAAATGTTAGCATCATTAACCAATTTATTGGCATCATTCAAAAATTTATATGAAAAATTCAAAAGTACCCTGAAAAACTGTTTCAATTATTTCTAAGACAAAAATACCCTCAACCTATTTTTTGTTTGAGCCTAATATATATATGTATATATATTTCGAGTTCAACCTAGAAACATTTGCCCAAACTGCTCGGCTAGACTTGATTGCACCCCTAGTTAAATTTATAGATTAAGATTAAAAAAATTATAAATAAAAATAAAATCTAAGAATATCATCCCAATAATATATTTAAATAATTTTCAAATAAGTAAAACAAACAATATAATTAGTAATTTTAAATAAATAAAATGAGTAAAGAATTAAGTATTTGGATAATATAAATGTTTTAAATTATATACTTGATAATATATAAAAATAGTAAATACATTTAAATAGTTTGATTAAGTTAGCTAATTAATAATAAAATAAGTAAGTAAATAATTTTAAAAAAATGGAAAAGTATTTTCTTCTTCTCCCCACCTTTCTCCCCTGCCCCAGCAACCCTCCACCCCCACCAAACCTTCCCCCCTCATGGCCCGTAGTTGCCACGGCCAACCATGGTTTCCAAGCAGCTACTTGTTCTTGGCTAAGCCGACGGCTAGCCGCCCCCTCCCCAATTTCAAGCCTCAGCCACAAATTACCGCGAGACCTACATCCCCCTGCCCCAGCTAACCTCCCTCAGCTAGCCCCTAAGGTTACCCCTAATCAATGCCTAGGCGGTGCTAACTGTTGGCAACATTTGGCCCAAGCCAAGCCTAAGGCTAGCTGGATTTGGCCAGGGCTAGGACTAATGTTGGCTGGATCTAGCCGCAGGTCCACTATCTTGCCAGCGATCAGTCACGGCCAAGCAAGCCATTGGCCATTGCTGGCTGCGTGGGGATGGAGTTGGTTGGGGTGGGGATTGAGGTGGGATTAAATATATATATATATATGTATTTATACTTATATAATATATATATTTATACTAATATTTCAAGTATATTTTTTATAAAGAATTTTGTGGGGTGTACCATAAGTAGATCAAACTTTTGAGGTTCTAAGGTAATAAATTATTTTTTATTTAATGGCTATTATAAAAAATGTTAACGTGTAATCTAAACCACTCCATGTTGAAGGTCAAATCTTGTCCCTTTAAGAAAAATAGATTGTGTGTTTGTTCAATTATAAATGATTTCAAAAAATAAATTAAATATTATTTTAAAAAATGATCAAGTAAAATTAAATTTAAAACTTTAAGATTTAACATTTAAAAGCATGAAACATATAAAAACATCTCATATACATGATGTTATGAACAATAAATTTCAAGATTATTCAACAAGAAGTTAAAAAAAAAAAAGAAAAATCATTCCAAACATAAAGTCCATGATAATATTTTATACTTTATTAAAATTAATTTGAATTTAAAATACAACAAGTATATATATTAAGTTAAAACATAAATTATAAAGACTTAGATAATATATTGGCTACTAAGAATTTAAAAACAATCATATTTAATTTTAATTACTTCAAAAAATGATCAAGTAAAATTAAATTTAAAACTTTAAGGTTTAATATTTAAAAGCATGAAACATAAAAAAACATCTCATATGCATGATGTTATGAACAATAAATTTCAAGATTATTCAATGAGAAGTTAAAAAAGAAAAAAGAAAAATCATTCCAAACATAAAAGTTAATGACATTATTTTTTACTTTATTAAAAAGAAGAAATTATTATGCAATCAAAAATCAACATATAGTTGTATAAAAAATAAAATATATGAAAATAATATAGAATACAAGATTGATTAGAAAGAAATTTAAAATTATAATACTTTAAAATTGCTTTAAATTTAAAAGACGATGAGCATATATATTAAGTTAAAACTTAAAATATAAGGACTTAGATAATATATTGGCTACTAAGAATTTAAAAACAATCATATTTAATTTTAATTACTTAAAAAAATGATCAAGTAAAATTAAATTTAAAACTTTAAGATTTAATATTTAAAAGCATGAAACATATAAAAACTTCTCATATACATGATGTTAGGAACAATAAATTTCAAAATTATTCAATGAGAAGTTAAAAAGAAAAAGAAAAATCATTCCAAACATAAAAGTCCATGATATTATTTTATACTTTATTAAAAAGAAGAAAATATTATGCAATCAAAAATGAACATATAGTTGTATTGAAAAATAAAATTTATGAGAATAATATAGAATACAAGATTGATTAGAAAAAAACTTAAAATTATAATACTTCAAAATTACTTTAAATTTAAAAGACGATGAGTATATATATTAAGTTAAAACTTAAAATATAAAGAATTAGATAATACATTGGCTACCAAGAATTTAAAAATAATCATATTTTATAGTGCCCCTTCTAAGGACAGTACCTAAGTTGAGACACTACTCTAATTTAGATTTATTTCTCAAAGTTACAATTCAACCGTAAGCCTATAAATTCAAACATCACAAAATGAATACTGATACAACTTCAACAATAACTAATAAACCACAAAATAGAAATATCAAAAGAGTTCAAGGAACAAAGTCATATTACAGTCTCTAATAGATTAAACCATTATTTTCATCTTGTACTACAAACTTAAACAAAATATGTACATTACAAGGTTTCCAAGGTTAACCAAATAGTTACAAGTTCCATATTAGATTTCTGCTCCATTTCTATTACAAAACAACTATATACTCCATTCCAACTTGACATCCACCAAAGCCCATCCCTATCTGAAAGATTATGAAATATAGAGAGGGTAAGTCCAACGACTTAGTGAGGGATATGTGCAAGTAACAATAGTAATTACTGAGAAGAAATTCAACTCGATAAAACATAATTTTTCAAACTGAATATAATAGAATTCAGAAAAATGGACAGACAACACGGATAAAGCAAACAAGAAACTCTCTTGCTTTATTGCTCCAAGAACAGATTATAGGCAGATAGAAAATATTTAGACAAATCAAACCCAAAACATATGCATTCCAATAAAAAGCTATAAGACATGTATTGTGGACTCACCTTATATCAGACTGACAAAAAATTTACCTAAGTGTAACAGCTTGGTATGTGGCAGATGCCTATACGAACTTTATAGCGCACTGTTGATACCTAGGGGGAAATCCGTAGCATATTGCTTGTACCTAGGAAAAAATTCCTAGCTTACGATTGGCACCTAAGGGGAAATCCCTAGTGTACCGATGATATCCAGGGGAAATCCCTAGCATGCCCTTACATAACCAAACAGATCGCCTAGTATGGCCTTTGGCCCACATATTCACTGTACAGATAATAGAATAACTGTTCATACAGATGCCTAGGGGGAAATCTCTAGCACACTATCTGTTTCAGGTCAATAGATTAGATCAGAACAGAACAGAATGCCACCGAGGCAATAGAAAATAGTAAACAAAACATAGATAAGCTAGCATGGCCAATAAACACAGAATTGATAATAGATATGCTGATAAGGCAATAGATCCAGTACAGACAGTATAGAAATGAGACAGATAGATATTAGAATAATAGATAATAGACAGCAGTTTTGGGCGCTAGAACAGGCAGAAAAGATAATTGACATCAGAGATAATCTTTACAAGGATATTCAACTTAGATAACAGATAATAGATAGCAGACAAATTCCAAATACAAATCAAAATACAATTCAAAAATAGAGAAACTCATACAGGGGCTTATTACAACCACAGATAGGAAATGCAATGTTAGATTGGCAGACCCTCATAAGGGTTTCCAACAATAACAGAGCACATTAAACAAAGTAATACCTAGAGTGGCAGACCCTTACCTCTTGAAGTCCCAAACAACATCAGCCAAAAATCGATCTTACTGCTCGTTGGTGCCTAGCTCATCATCACCTGATCAAGAAAATATGCCACAAGTCAAACTTCTCCAGATTCAACATTCATGCATAAATCCCTAGTCAAATTCCCATTCCAACATAATTTAACTTATAATGATTTCTGATATCAAAATTCATATTCAACTTATTATTAACCAACATATGAGTCCACAATAATATCTCCTATTACCTTATTCTTTGCATAGGAAAATAATCATTGAAATACCTATATCGACTCAAAGGCTCGACCCAGACAAAACTAACAACTACAAGCATGCATGCGCGTGCGCACACACACACATATATAACATTCAATATTTCAAATAAAATTTTGATCTCACTAAAAAAGGCTCAAAATCACAAACTGAAAGCACCAAGACGATCACCGCGTTGAGATGAAAAGATTGCCTTCTCCACCACCGCTGCTCCGCCATCTGGTTGGTGGTTTTGAGGTATTTATGGTATTGATTGTGGTGAGGGGAAGAGGTTGGTGGGTTTGGAGTGGTGAAAAAGTTACTAGAGGATGGCTAGAGATGGTGGTGAGCTCTCAGTGAAGAAGGAAGAAAAAGAGAGGAAAGAAAAGGAAAGAAAGAAAAAGAAAGAAAAAGTGAGGGAAGAAATGGCTTGCCCGATCTCAAAATCTGATTTTGACTTTTTCATTTTCATTTTCAATTTTTTTTGATAAAATTTTAAATTATGCAATTTTACTCCAAATGTTTAGAAAATTATGATTAACCCCAACTTGTTCAAAAGTATACAAAATTAAGTCTACAAAAATTATAATTTAGCCCACAAAACTATTAAAATAATTAATAATGTGAAATTCATAAAATTTCTAATTAATAATAAAATTGTATATTGTAAATAGAAATGATAAAATTTTAGGGGTGTTACAAATCTAATTTTAATTTTTGAATAAAAGTTAATTAAGTTGAGACAAAATTATGACAATAAAGGTAAATAAAATAAAATAAATCAAAATAAATAGATAAACTAATTGTGAAGTTAAAATTAATTTTAGTATATAAGTTAATAGAAACATTTTAATTTAACTCATAACTTAGTTATCGAATAATTAAGTGGAGAAAAGAGTTTGACATTAGCCATATAAAGTTAAAACTATAGTAAATTGATAAAATAATTATAAACTTAAAATTTATTTAAAATATGAATTATTGACAAAATATGAGGATGAAATTAGAATGTAAAATAAAACATAGAAAAAATAAATTGTTGTGTTCATTCTCAAATTTTTTGTATAAATATAATTGGATATTCATATTCTATTTTTGCGAATAACAAAAAAAGTTGTTAATCTTTCAAATAATCAAAATAATAATTTCTCATTATTTCATATATTCTCATTTTATACATATATATAAATTTATCTATAAAATTTTAAATAATTTTTATTTTTATCTTTTTTCTTTCTAATTATTCATACATGTATACTTATTTTTATATTTATACTTATTCACATATATATATATATATAAATATATCAATAAAAGTTAAATTATTTTTATTTTATCTATTTTTCTATTTATACATTCTAAATTAAATAATATTTAATATTTATAAATATATAATATAATTTTTCATTCATACTTATATACATATATGGTATATATATACACCAAAAGAAAATATTAATTTGATGGTGGTTAAGTGAAAATTTATCCAAACTACCACTGAATTAGCCATTTAGCAGCAGCTTTGAAAATTACCGCAGAATTTGTAATAAATAGTGGCAATTAGTGTAACCTCCCTTGAATGAATAACTTCGCACTTATTTTTCTAAACCTCTATAATTAATAATATTGTTTCTTTTACTTATTAGATTACCCTTTGTTTTTTACTTTAAAGGGTTTTGTTTGTAATTTTTTAATGTATATATGTAATGCCAATTATTTTTTATAAGTATTTTTTTTATAAATTTCTAAAATAAAGTGTTTTATATTGTAAGCTCTTCTAAAAACATAAAGAGGTATTCACTTAGTTTAAAATTTGAATATACTCCTATAATAATTTAGACCATATAAATTTTAAGTTTTTATTTTATTCATACATTGCAAGGCTTGTTTTAAAAGATAAAATATGATATTTTTATAAGCTTAAAAACTTAGCCAAACACCCACTTCGTCTATATTTCTCCTTGTCTATTAACATTATATATTTTGAATAATTAAATAAATTATTATAGTATTTTCTTTACCCAAAAATTACAATACAAAAAGATTACTCCTTTACCTAACAATTTATATATACATATATGTAATAAAATTTCTTTGCTTCATGCTAGTATGTTATATAATTATCCCATACTTTCTATTTATTTCTTTTAGTTCACTATTTGATACTTTTATTTTATTTATTCAAATGACAATTTTTATTTTATTTTTAAAAATAAAATAATATTTGCTTAATAATATGTGAAATTGCTTGAAAGCTTTATATGGAACAGACAAATAAGTAATTGAGCAAATGCCAATGTTAAACTTTGAAGGATGCAATCAAGATGGTTAGATGCTTGTTTGCGGGTGGCCGTTGGCGTGGGATCAAGCCGTAGTTTGGAGAATTTTGCTTGCGGATGGGTTGGTGGGCACTAGGCTTGCATGTA
>JACGDI010003803.1:339472-453916 GCA_014898725.1 Jacaranda copaia | reverse complement strand
CCCCCACACACACATTTCGTAATGAAACTTTTAGTTATCTATTCCATTACTAATGAAATGTTTATTTTTGAATTAAAATATTATTTAACTATTTGTAACAATATATTTTGTTACATAAACAATAAATACCTATACTTAATTAAATAAATAATATCATTATATTATGCATTGGTAACGAAAAAATAAAATGCAATAAAATTGTCAATGTTTTAGTAACTAAATATTTTGTTATGCTATAAAAATTTATTGTAACTAATACATTTTTTTTTACTAATATCATATTTTTGGTAATGATACGTTTCGTCACTATAAGTCCATCATTCGTAACAAACTATAAATTGCATTACTAAAACTTTTTGCGACGGGCTTTAGGGCGCTAAACTTAAGTAATGAAAAATGCGTTAGCAATATTTTGGGTAATGAATTTCAGCATCATGGTAACGAAATTATTCATTACTAAAAGTGTAATTTTGTTGTAGTATAGGTCTTTTCATGTTGGCAAACAACTATTATTTTAAAATCCTCATGTGTAACAAAAATTACTACTGTAGCCTATGCATTGTTAACGAGATTATAACAAAAATCCTTTATATCTAAAAAAACAGTTTGCTTGTATGTTATATTAAAATATTTAATTTCATATGTATAATTTAAAATATATTAAATAAAAATAATTTAGTCCGCCATTCATTACCTTTTTTTGTTATTTGTTTCTAAATTTTAATAATTTTAAGAATATATATAGATAGATTTAAAGTAAGTAACTACACATTGATACTCTATAATTAGTCAAATTATATAAATTATATTCAAATTTTAATATTTTCAAACGAAATCTTCAATTTATGTTATTAAATAATAAGTTTTCTTTTTCAAATACTAAAACTATACTTTTTGTTATTTAATTACTTGAAGTCTAATGAATATTATTAAGAAAATAAAAATATTTGAATAATTGAATTTATTTGAAGTGCATCCGGCATATTGTGAAGAATTTTATTTATGTGAAGAAACATGTTAATGGCGAGATATAAAAATAATTTATAAACAGAACAATAATTTATAAATAATATATTAAAAATAGTCACATATATTTATATTTTTATTCCTTTTAATGTTTATAAGTGAAAAATCATAACTTTTTTCTTATTTTTATAAAGAGTATTTTGACTTAAATCGAAGTTAGTCATAGCATAAATTGATATTTTGAAAATTTTCCTTTTTATTTTCATTTTTAAATTAGATGGTCAAATAAGAATGATTTGCAAAAGAAAAAATAAATAAAGATATATAATATTGCCTTTTTCTATAGATAAAATAATTTATATTATGCATAATTTTTATTTTTTAAAATAATTTAACACAAAATTCACCTTGTTTGAGTTGATTTTCTATTTTGCAGTAGAGATTTATATTCTCAAGATTGTTCATAACTTTTCATATTTTCAGGTATTATATTTTTATTATTATTTTTAGTTGTTTTAAATTTATTGAATTGTTCTTTTATTATAAAATAATAATTTTTTTTTATTTGTATATATTGTGCTTTTACAAATGTGATGATGCTATAATGAATATGACCTTTTATTGTCTTTGATATTCATCTATCATGATTCCATGAGAAATTTTTTGATTTTGTAGCATGTATCATATTAAAAATACATATCATAACTAACTCAATTTAGCCTAAAGTTAAAATAATGTATATAAATTATATTTTAATTATAATTAATTTAATTCATGCATAGCATGGGGCACATGCTAGTAATCAACATATAAACATCAACCAAAATCAATAATTCATACACCAAAATTTAGCACAATCAATCTTATAGACCACAAAAATCTTATGAAAACAACAAAACACCCAAACTATATATAATCCAAGCTTAAAATTCGATACAATCTAACAAATTTATATTCAAATGTTATTTTCTTCATCTTCTCGCACATATGTTCTTGATTAGGAGGAGATAAGGATGGTGCAAGACGAGGTACTCATATAATTAACACCTAATCAATTTAAATTGAATTGAATTACTTTACCCTAATCAACATTAATCCAACTTAACTGATTAAATTTAAACTTCAAAGTCTAATAAAAATAACTGAAATATTAATTAAATCATGACTTAAAAGAGTTAATTAAAATTCGAATGGAAACTTCACTTATGTCAAACAATCTAATCAAGCCTCATTGAAATCAATTTTTATTTTTTATTTATACATGCACATGCACTCAAAATTTGATAAAGTTCGAAAACCCAAACCTCACACATAAAATAAATACTAATCCGCATCAACTAATTAAATTTAACTTTAAAACCAAATCAAATTAAACTAAAACCTAATTCATAGAATTAGACAAATTATAGATTAAACCCAACCCTAGTTAAATTGACTTCAATAAAGAATTAGATTATTGAAATTAAACATTAAACCCAAATAAAAAATACTCCAACTTAACTAATTAAACTTTAATTTTAAAACCTGTTAAAATAAACTATATACCAATCAATTAAAACAACTTACAAATCAAACCTACGACCTTAAAACATTAAATCTAATCGAATTAACTTATTTAAATTAAACTTCAAATCGTAAACAATATTAATCTATACACTAACTAAACTTTAACTTTAATTCACAAAAGATAAATTTAACATAATCTAATATACAATGCAATATAATTCCAATACATAATTCAATAAATAATCCAACATACAATTTAATATAAATCCAACACATATCCAAACCCTAGTCGAATATATAATCACAAGATAATTGTAAAAAGAATTACCTTGACCAATCTATAAAATTATGTAAAACTTTAATCCCTAGAAATATTCAAATCTAAAATATTAAAATAAAAAGAAAATTAAAATTATTAGAAGCCAATAAATTAAAAATTAAAAATTAAAAAATAGAAGTTAGTTTGGGGCTACCAACCAATAGTAGGCAAGCGCCCATGGTGCAGGCAATGCTTGCTAGCTATTGGCCACCAATGGCCTCCGCACACTACAAGAACAAACGATTTTAGTGACCAAATTCTTAGCAATCATGATAAAATGATTGATAAATATATAGTTTTAGTAGTCAAAAGTAATTTGATTGTTGAAATCAAGTTGTATAGATACTTTTGCAACCAATCAATATTTTGTTCCTTTAAATGGTCACTGTATTTTGACTAACCTTAGTTAGTGGTATAGCAATTAAAATTGTGATTTTAGCAAGAATTTTTGTGGTTGCTGAATATAAACATTGGTTGCGATCAATTAACAATAAAATATTGAATGGTTATTTCAATTTTCGTAATTTTATGATTAACAACCAGTTACTTTGGTTGCTAAAGCTAAACTTATAGCAACCAACATTTTGTGGTCACCAAAAAAAATATTTACAACAAGCAATTTTATGTGGTCACTAAAAGGTACCCATATCAATTCAATGGCCTTTATTTCCAATTTGTTCTTGAAAAATATCACCAAAAAAAAAATCCTGTAAATTGAGTTTGAAGAGCAAACTGATTTGGAGGTAAATTTTGCTTAACAAATTAATTTAAGTACACAAAAAATGATTTATTAAGTGATTAAATTATGACAACCCCACTTGGGGTAGCACCCTAAATAGAGGAGCCATCAATTCAAACTTGAAATCCATTGAAATAATAGCTAGAAAACCTAAAATTTAATCATCCCAAAGTAAAACAAGTCATCCATAAAACATAATGTATACAACTTCAGCATCTTGTGTTTGTACAACATTCACATAACATCTCTTAACCAAGGTTATGATTAGGTTGGAAATGATATGTACATTCATACACCTAATATGTTATAAAATAACTTCAACCCAAAACAAGATCCTTTGCCCCATCATCTTAACTTGTTTGAAAAAAATATAGATAACAAGGAGAGTGAGTCTTAAAGACTCAGTGAGAGATTACATAATAGGAGTTGGAGAGAATAGTGAACTGTAATAGAAAATAACAAGACCTCTTAATAGCAATTCAGATGATCCAGTCATGACTATCCAAAATAAATCTTTAAACTTGAAAGAACACAAAACATGTAAACATTTAGCAGACCTATTGGCATTCTTCCTTATTGCTCCACAATCAATTCAAGATAACAATCAATAATATTTAATTTGAGCACAAGAACTTTCCCTTATCCCTCCATTTGCTCGAGCACATAGCTCGGCATGTAACAATTCACTTATATAGCATGATTGACCGTATGCCAGATCACGCCACTCACAATTCGCTACCTCCAGCTACTTGCAAGTTAGGATCTTAAGTGGGTACTTGCCGAAAAACCTATCACCATTGATCCATTCTGCTTGGCAATCTTTCCCTAACTTCTTGTGGTGTCCCTTTTGGTGGAAACTTCCCAAGGGTGTCCTTGTGGGTGGCACAATACCATGCCAACAAATAACAATTCACTTTCAAGCAATAACAAAAATGATATTCAATAATGGAAGAAAGGCATATTTCAATAACAAGACACATGAATAATTAGGAGAACCATCAACACTATTAGGTCTACCAGACCATCTTAATATCACTTTTTCATTCATCAAGATCAAAGGGGTGAGCCAACAAGGTTTGGGTATAAAGGGCAGAATCTAACAATATGAAGAGAATTCTAGGCACTAGAACAACCAAAAATAGTTTTGATATCAAGAAGAACCCTTATAAGGGTGTTCAAATAAAATATCATATAATAAAATGAAATATAGATAAAACAATAACCCTCACAGGGGTGCTCAACTTAGATAGTAAATAACATTTCAAATTTTCAAACATATTGTAGATCTCAAACAAACAGAGTACAAAATAGAAACAAAAAATCCACACAGAGGCATATCACAATCACATATAGATAGAAAAGGTGCTAGATTGGCATATCCTCACCTCCAAAAACCTCAGAAGGTAGCTACAGTTGATAGCCCATTGATATACAGTTTCCTATTCCTTGTCACCTAACCATGAGAGTGATTTACTTATTAAAATCAATATTCAACTAGATTAGCCTTCAAAAATCATAATTCATTTTATACTATCTCTATAAGATTAATAACTACCCAATCAATTCAATATTAGAATTTGCCTTAAATTATCATATAGGAAATACACTAAAAAGGCTACCAACTTAATATAAATTACAAGGTTCCTAACGATATGAACTATATGTATAATCAATTTAATTCCATATCCATATTCTATGCAATAATAATACATTGATTAACTCAGCAACCTAATTCTTATCATTAAGGTCCAATTTTCTAAATTTAGGGTTTTTCTAACTCAATTAACTCAATAATTTCCCAACTATCACATTTGATACAATTCTAGGGTAAAAAAATCCAACATTATTCATGCATTAATCATTTCACTACCTAATACAAGTTGGAATTATTTATTTGAAGGTACAAAGAGTTATAAGTGAATGAGAATATATAAAAGCCCTAATCTCAAAACCAATTTTTACCCAAAAACACACAATCAAGACCTTAAAATCATGAACTGATCGTTTCATCACGACCACTATGACAAGGAAAAGAATCTGTTTGGGTGCTGCCATCACCAAAAAATGTCAAGACCATAATCATTCCCTGTCTTTCTTTCTCCTAAGTCTAACGATACCTTTAGTTTTTAGTTTTGAGGCATGGAAGACATTCAAAATTCATCCTAAAACTACTGCCACCCTTTCTCGCCGCCATCTATTTTTCTCCATTTTTTGTTGCCACCACTACACCAATCACTCATGTAAGCTCACCACTGTGCTCCCTTCACTTAGCTCTACCAAACTATAACTTTAAAACTATAGTTGGCCGCTAGAAAAACATAAACTTATCACCCTCCGTGAAGTTACCCTCTGCATCTCTTTCGATAGTTCATTGGGGAAGCCTTTTAGCTGAGCCTGGTGGTGTTGTCGAGGGGTGGTTAGGTGAAGAGAGAGAGAGAGAGAGAGAGAGAGAGAGAGAGAGAGAGAGAGAGAGAGAGAGAGAGAGAGAGAGAGAGAGAGAGTACAGTGATGGTGAAGAATGAATAGTGAGGTGGCGAAGAAAATGGTGAAAATGAAGACACGTCTTCACCTCATGTGTAACACCCAAAAATTTTATGTTTTATAGAATTTAAATTTTATTATTTTCAATTTTGCGAAATTTAATTATTCCTTATATTATTATTACTATTATTATTATTATTATTATTATTATTATTATTATTATTATTATTATTATTATTATTATTATTATTATTATTTTAAATTCTTGGAACCAATTAGTAATTTTCTAAACTTAATTGAGCAAAAATTTAAAAACTTTGGGGCTTGCCTAAAACCCCTCTAACCAACTAGGGTCAAGATGATATTTTAATTGACCAAAAAATTTAATTGAACTATTTACTAAATTTAATACTAAATGTCAATTTCTAAACAATTGAATTACATAAGGTGGGTACGTGTCTTCATTCTCACCATTACATCACTAAAATCACTATTTATTCTTCATCTTCACCGTGCCATCTCCCTCTTTTCTCTCTTCACTCACTTTCACTGACAACTCCATTCCTAGTGAGTTCACCACCATTCAACACCACCAACTACCTTCCTCACCTTCCCAACACCCGATTGACACATACCCACACAAACCCAGCATTGGAACTCCATAGTTTGATGACCCAAGAAACTAACCGCAGTGATCAATGGCTGGCCAGCATCATATGAATAATCTGGGCAATACTTTTGGAAGTTTGAGGCGTGAGGAGTGTAATCATAGCCTTGCATGGTTGATTGGAGCGATAGTAGTGGTTGAAAATGGGGTAACAATCACGGTGGTGGAAATAGTATTTTGAGGTTGTGGTCTTGAGTTGGAGCCCTTCCAGGCCTCGAAACTGAAAAATAAGCACAATGTTGGATTCAAGAGAAAGAAAATAGGAGAATGGTGGTGGCCTTGACATTTTTGCCAGCAAAGGCATAGCAGCGGTGGGGAGATAGTTTCTTCTCCTTGATGCAAAGATCATAGTGGTGTTCTTGCTTCATGAATCTGAGGTTTCATTAATCAAATTATGGGTAAAACTTCAATTAATTGATTTAATTGAGTCCTGATTTAATTTGAGTAAATTGTTAAGCTAACCTATGATGTAAATACTAGTTAATTGAACTAAAATTTTGATTTGGGACTAAGAACTAAGACATGCAGAAGTATATATGTAAGCATAATGGACTTAGACATGTGCTAGATGCTAAATTTGAACTTAATAATGATAATAAGGATTATGTAATATAAGACTAAGTGGTATTACTTAGGGTTAATTATGTAGGGAATTGGACTATATTGTGTGATTTAGGATGAGGATATGATATGAACATGACTTTGTAAATAAGAAAGAGATATAATGATATTTTGGAATCGATATAGACCATTGTGACTAATTCTAAAATAATTGAGTTATTGAGTCACTTTGTGTAAATAGTACATAATGAACTTATATTATTATGTTGATCAAAGCTTAAAACTGCCATACTAGAAAAATAGTTGTCAATTTTAGATTATCGATATTATAATTGTAATTAATAGAGTTGAATGAGGATATTGATAGTGGGCCTATTTTTTTGGATGAAGAAGTAGGTCCCATTGACCAATAAATGGTGATAGCATATCTAAGCCTATTAAGGTAAGGATCTAACCTCTTGGGTATTTGCTTATATGCCCAATAAGGTTTTGCCAATCTAGTACCTTCTTGTACTTATTTATCATTGTGATAAGCCCCTGTGAGGGTCAAACTCCTTTCCATTTCATAACTACATCTTGGTTATTGTACTACGCAAATCGCTTGAGTTCTTAATTATTGTCCATTACTTATTTTGCAAATCCCTATGAGGGTTATTGCTTGTTTTTGTTCTGGTGTCCAGAACGTTTTTTCATAATGTTCATTTTTGGTTCTTTGTGCCTCACAACCTTGCTGACTGACCCTATATTACCTATTAAATCATTTTGCAACCTAAAATGATCTTGCTGGCTAGTATATTGTGTATAATTGAAATGGCCTTATCGGTTAGTATATTGTGTATAACAATTGTTCTACACGTATACCTCATTGTATTCTTGACTTGTTTAAATGTCTTGTTTGGTCAATACTATAAAATATGTGCTAGGTAGAGCAAAAGGCCACACTAGTTGATAGGGCATGTCTAGTGGGGGCTCCTCTTGAGTTTGTTCCCACTAGCACCTCTAGATTTTAATACTGAACCTTTCTAGACTGATATTGTTGAATTGGTGACAAAATAATATTATTGGTTGACTTGGTTTGTGATCTTGGTTTGGGCAGTTGGGGGTTGGCTGTGGCCTAAAACTTGATTAGCGAATATTGGTCCTATCGATTCGTGTGGTTGCGATCTTATCTTTAGGGGATACTTGATCGAAAAGGATAAATTTTATCGATTCGTGCTATAGCAGTTTGGTGAGTTGGTCACTTGTTGAAGTAATATAAAGGGGTAGGCCATCTTATGGTTGAGGCAATATAAGGGGGTAGGCCATCTTATAGTTGACGGATATACGAGGGCAAGCTGTTTTATAGTCGTATTGAGGGATATAAAGGGGCAGCCATTTTATGGTCTTATTATTATACAGAATTGATGCGATACAAGAGGGCATGCCATTTTATGATCGTATTGTTAATATAGTGTTATCATTGATTTTATAAAATATTATTGTTTAGCTTATTTTTTAAAATTAATCGAAACCCTGGATTTTGAACTTGAGATTTTCATGGAATAATATGTGTATAGGGTATTTTTCAAAATTAATCTTGTCTACGAGTTTTGAAAGCTTCTATGAAATGTATTAAATGTGAAATGAATCTTTGTTGGTATGGGACGGCATTAAGTCAGCTCATAAAGTGTTGTACAAGAAATACCAATTTTGCATTTAGTTCATTAATCCTGTAAACTCTTTCATATCTCTAATACCCAAATGTCGTGACTTGTGCTTCAGTTATCTAAGTTTAGAATAAATGTTCTTCTTACATTTGTATATTGTATTCTATTTCATTCTGATTCTTCCTACATGCAAATGTTTGCCTCACTGAGTCATTCGGACTCACCCTCCTACATTATATGGATTTCCCTCAAATAGGTGTAGATGGTGATTGAGGTCCTCAAGCATGAATGCATTCTGTAAAATATTAGACTTTTGGTTGTATATATATAACTTCATGTATGTTAAGTTAGTTTAAGATGTTGTGATATGTCATGAATGTTCATGAAGACAGAAGATTGTAAATGTTATGTATTTAGATATTTTAACTATAGTACGTTAAGTTAGTGCGATGCATTTCTTGAAGGATTTGAGGAGAAAATTTATGGCCTATTGCTTGCTATGAGTGGAATATTAAGATTGAATTGGTAGTACTTCAACTTAGGTGCTTTCCTAGGAGAGAGTGCTACATCATACAAGGAGAAGAATCTATTTAGGCTCTACCGTTTTTGGAAAACATCAAGACCACTACTATTTGCTTTCTCTTTTTCTCCTGAGTCCAACAGTAACTTTAGTTTTCAATTTCAAGGCCTGGAAGACCTTTAAAATCCACCCCAAAGCTACTACCACCCCCTTTTGCTGTTGCCTATTTTTCTCTATTTTTCATCACCACCGCTGCACCGATTACTCATAAATGTTTACCACCGTGCTCCCTTCACTCAACTCTATCAAACCATAACTTCAAAACTGCAGTTGGTCATTGAAAAAACATAAACTCATCACCCACCATGAAGTTACTCTCGGCCACTCTCTTGGTAGTTTGCTGGGGAAGCCTTTTAGTTGAGCCTGGTTGTGTTGTCGAGGAGCTTGAGGTGTGTAGGGCATTTTGGTTGATAAAAGAAGGTTGCAAGAGTGTTTCACCTAGGAAGGTTGGGTGAAGAGGGAGAGAGAGATGGTACAGCAATGGTGAAGAATAAATAGTAAGGTGGCGAAGGAAATGGTGAAAATGAAGACACATCTTCACCTCATGCAATTCAATTTTTCTCTTTTTTTTTCTATAAAATTCAATTTTTAAGAATTGACATTTAGTCCTTAATTTAGTAAATTGTTCAATTAAGTCTTTTAGTCAATTAAAATATCATCCTAGCCTTTGCTGACTAGAGGGGTTTCATGAAAGCCCCTAAGTTTTAAATTTTTCTTCAATTAAGTTTTTTAAAAATTACAAATTGGCCCCAAAATTTTAAATAAAATAATAATAGTATAAGAAATAATTAAATTTCACAAATTTGAAATTAATAAAATATAAATTCTATAAATTGTAAAATTTTGGGGTATTATAGACCTCTCCCTCTTAAGAGAATCTGGTTCGCAGATTCTTACTTGAAGACTAAAAACGTTTAGGGAATTTCTAGCGCATGAGATCTTCTCATTGCCATGTTACTTCTTCCATATTGTGGTTGTGTCATAATACTTTCAGTTGGGGAATCTTTTGATTCCTAAGTTCTCAGAATTACAGTTTTAGGATGTATACTGATTGTTCTTCATATGTCAAATCACCCTTCAACCGCACATGCTTAGGTGAAATGATGTGAAAGGGATTGGGGTAATGCTTTTGAAGTTGTGATGCATGGAAGATGTCTTGTATTGCCACCAATTCCTAGGATAACACAAGATGGTAAGCTATTGGCCCAATCCTTTCATATGTTTCATACAGCCCAACATATCTCGGATTGAGTTTTCTGCCCTTACCGATTCTTCTAATTCCTTTCCTTGGGGATATCTTGAGAAATACTTTATCACCAACTTCAAACTCTAAATCCTTCCTTCGCATATATGCGCAATGTTTTTGCCTATACTAAGTAATCTTCATTCTCTACTTAATCACTTGCACTTTTTTGATATTTTCATGAATTAGCTCAGGTCTTATAGTATTTGGTAACTTGTCGATACTTCCTCAATATTTATCTAAATCCTAGTGTACTAGTGATTGATATTTTCTATCGTACAGGGCTTTGTACGGTGCCATTTCAATAGTAGACTAATAGTTGTTATTATAAGCAAACTCGATCAAAGGGAGATGCCGAATCCAACCTTCTCTGAAGTCTAGAACACATGCCAAAAGCATATCCTCTAATATTCTTATAACCTTTTCTAATTGCCCATCTAATTGTGGATGAGCCATAGAACTAAACCACAATTGGTTCCCAAATGCTTCTGCAGACTCTTCTATAGTCTTGAAGTAAACTTTAGGTCTCGATTTGACACTTTGCTAATGGGGATTCCATATAGTCGGACTATCTCTTTTAGTATAGCTCTGCTAACTTCTAAATATTATATTAAGTTCTAACTAGTAGAAAATGTACGAACTTGGTCGGTCGATCTACGATAACCCAAATACTATCATATCCTTCTAAGCGTTATGCGCGTCATCACATGTTACTTCAATACATAATGTTCTCCATTACACCTTGATAAAGTACAAGCTGTTATTTCATAAATTACAAAACTACTATTGTAACAAACAATCATTGTCATCACAAGTACATGTATTTTCATGTATCCAACTACATACATACTAGTTATAGTCATGGACATTTCATTTGCTGCTTTTAGATTTCATCTGAGAAATAAGGCCAAGAATATGTGGGATCAAACTTTCTTCTGATGTTCAAAAACTTATATAGAATCTTCATCTTCTTGTTTTCTTTTATCTTTTGGAGTTCATTAACTTGAGTTTTCTCAATTTACTTATTCTGGCTTGTGCATTTCTCATTTCAACTTATTTCTAAGGTCAATCACCAGTTTCTACAGTTAAGATCAAAGTTTCTCTCATCCTTGTGATACCTATGCCTATCCTTCACTTAGATTGTCAACCATTGAATACAGAAATTTCACTTTCAACCCTACAGTGTTTCACAATCCGCAAGAATTTCTCTTTTTCTACTTTTAAATGGCATCTTTGTTTCACTTAAACAATCCCCTTTTCAATAGTCTTAAACATAAGCAAGATTGTTTATCCTATGACTTATGCTTTCCCAAGGCATACGAGATTAATCTCGTATAACCAAATTTCCTTTACAAGGCATATATGTACCAAGCATTTCCTTAGTTGATTTCACTCGAGCACTTATTAATTTGGAAAATCCCTGAATACACTATTGGTACCAATTGGAAAAACATCAGGAACTTTTGTACTTTAGATATACTTTCTGGTCATACTTAATTATCTGTAACCTTGATAGAATCATTTCCTTAATGTTCATGAGATCATAATCTAAACACATATGTAATAAGGTTATTTCCTCAATTCTAAGTAGTTTAATGGTTCCAGCCAGATCCTTATAAGCCAATCCTAATAACACTATCCTGATTCATAATGTCCGCACTACAAGTAAAAGATAGTTTTTGGCCCACTTTTCTCCTTGAGTTTCTCATTCTATAGTAACCTTTTCTTATCTTCAATTTCAAACAACCCTAGACATATGCACTGAAGTAAATAGCTTATGAGAAAAAGATATCCTAATTCTCAAAATTGATGAGTCTTGTCAAACTTTCACTATTGTTCTACTAATCCTGATTAGTGATGCAAGGTCTTTCCCAAACGTAAGCTAATACTCATTTCCTTTGTTCATCAATTGATACTCTAATTTCTTGCCATTTCTTAATTCAAACTTTTACATTTTAATTATTTGATCCTTTTAGTGAATGGTGTAAAACTCTAGAGTTTCTTAAGACTATCATTCTTACGGTATCTATTGTACCCCTAGGATTACTAACTTCATTTGCCCATCAATAGGGTTATAAGGTTCTCCATTTCACTATAATAAGTTATGCCACAAGTTTTTCTATCTTTAAGTCTGCTAGTAGGGGAAGATAAGGTCTAATAACATCTTCAAAGTTTTCGTACAACATTTTCTAATTAAAGCTCTTCATAGTGGTTTTTGAGCATATTGGTTTCGATAATTGATGTCCATTAGCTATGATTTAGTCAACAATAGATCACATTCACATTTATAGATGTCTTGACAGTGACATACCTCATCTTATTGTGATTCTTGGTCGTAGAGAGGGAGCTCGGGATCGATTAGCCTATAGCTTGCATCTTAGATATTTAATAAGATCATAATGGCTACTTAGTAGTTCTAGCAAGTATTTAAGCGATCAATCAACCTAACCAACATTGACCATGAGGGTAAAACTTACTAAATCTCGTATATCATTGTTATAATCAAACGTTTATCATATCACCTTTACTTATATGTGTGTAAGGCTATTTCTCTAATTGGCACGCCTCATGATTCTTTAGTTTTCCCTTATCAATGCTACGGTGCATATTCCCCAATTCGACTTTTGGTTCTATTCTCATTCTCACCTTTCATACCTTTAAATTTATGAATTGCATTCCATTATATTATCGATGTCTATTCTCTATCCATATTCCTACTTGTCACGATAGCAACAACATTTTCTTCATCCTTCTTATTTATTCTTCGAACTCTTAGTTGATTGCTTATAAGTCCATTGTTGCCAACAATCATTCCCTAGGCAACTACATCATTTATGTCACACTATATAAGTTCATCAATTTTAGCTTATCCATATAGCCCTTTTCAATCAGTAAATGTAACTCTATTTAGGAGAATCCTCAACTTATAATTTAATATCTCACAAAAGACATCTAAATGTGAAATATTTCTCCAAATTTCACCTTTTCAAATTTTAAAGAATCCCGTGCTTGACATACCTAGATTATTGTAGCCCTTAATCTCATATTCCTATCATCATATCCTTCATCAATATAGTTTAGATTTCAATCATACACATAAGTCAAACATTACTCATACCAAATGATCATTCATCCATTTTACAAATACACTCCTTCCAGTAGTAATTCTTTTTTTTTTTTCCATGTATTTATTCAATCTAATTTCCATTTGTAAGAAAATGGCAGAATTTGTTCGCCTTAAAGTAATCATCACCTAGTCACTACATATCTTCTCAAAATGACTTTTACTCATCATATATTGCTTCCATAATTATTACTTGCTCAATGTGGATTTCAAAGATAACTCTCTACATACTGAATACATTTTTTCCCAATTCATAATCTACTCATTAGATTCAATCTTAGCGAATATTGCTCATACAACGCCATAGTTCCAAACAACATCTTCTTTTTCAATAATCACTCATTTATATGCCTAACATATCAGAAGTAAGAGATTATACACTAGTTGGCCACCCTGATCATAACCTTTTAGTTTCTTAATATCGAGCATTATCTCAAGGGTACATATCCTTTTCAATTCCATATTCAATTCCGCAGTCAAACCTCATATGTTCCTGCCCAAATTCTCATATTCCAAGGATCATATCCCAACATAACTTAGATATTCTTTAGCTCATGTACTCATATCTAAAACATTTCCAAAAAACAAACTTATGCTCAACAATCCAAAAAATTCCACACTTTGGGAATCATTTCCAAGTATAGCTCAAGGTTTTTCGTGACCCAAGTGTTTACATTAGGGAAGATTCTAAAGTCAAGCTTAATTTCTAGTAACCTACAGATTCTAATTACAATAGTCATTCCCATGATAATCTATGTTATAAAAAACCTAAGCAATGTTACCACCTCTATGGCACCCCCACTCGAGGTAGCACCCTAAGCAGAGGAGCCACCAATTCAAACTTGAAATTCATTCAAATAATAACTAGGAAACTTAAAATTTAATCATCTCGAAATAAAATAAGTCACCCATAAAACATAATTTATACAACTCCAGAATCTTATGTTCATACAACACTCACATAAATCTCTTAACCAAGGTCTCGATTAGGTGGAAATGATATGTACAACCATACACCTAATCTATTACAAAATAACTTCAACCCAAAACATGATCCTTTACCCCATTACCTTGACCTATCTGAAAAAAAATAAGGATAATGAGGAAAGTAAGTCTTAAGGACTTAGTGAGGGATTACATAAGAGGAGTTAGAGAGAGCAATGAACTACATTAACAAATAACAAGACCTTTTTATAACAATTTAGATGGCCAGTCATGACTATCAAAAATCAATCTTTAAACTCGAAGGAACATGAAACATGCAAAAATTTAGCAAACCTTGAGTATCTTTCCTTATTGCTCCTCGATCAATTCAAGATAACAATCAATAATATTTAAGTTAAACACAAGAACTTTCCCTTATCTCTGTACTTGCTCGAGCACATAGCTTGGTGTGTAACAATTCACTTATATGGCATGATCAACCGTATGCTAGATCTTGCCACTCACAGTTTGCTATCTCTAGCTACCTGTAAGTTAGGATCTTATGTAGGTACTAGCTGGAAGACCTGTCACCTTCAGTCAGTTTCGCTTGGCCATCTTTTTAGACTTAGCCTTGGGCCAAACTTTCTATGGCGTCCCTTTGTGTGGAAACTTCTTAAGGGCATCTCCATAGAGTGGCATGATATAATGCTAACAGATAGCATTTCACTTTCAAGCAATAACAAGCACGGTATTCAATAGTGGCCAGTGAGGCCTATTCCAATAACAAGATATGTGAATAATTAAGAGTACTATCAATATAATTAGGTCTACCAGACCGTCTCAATATCACTTTTTATTTATCAAGATCAAAAGGTGAGTTGACAAGGCCAGGGTATAAAGGACTGAACCTGACAACATGAAGAGAGTTTCATGCACCGAAACAACAAAATAATTTTGATGTCATAAGTAACCCTCACAAGGGTGTTCAAATCAAATATTAGATAATAGAATGAAATTGATATTGAACAATAACCTTCACAGGGGTGCTCAGCTTAGATAGCAAATAACATTTCAAATTTTCAAACACTTTGCAGATTCAAACAACAGAGTATGGTATAGAAACAGAAAGTCAAGACAAGGGCATATCACAACATAGATAGATAGAAAAGGTGCCAGATTGGCAGACCCTCACCTCTAAAACCTTAAAAGGCAGCTATAGTCAACAACCTATTGATCCATAGTTTCTTGCTCTTCATTACCTAACCACGAGAGTGACTTACTTATTAAAATTCATATTCAACCAAAATAACCCTCAAAAATCATAATTCGCTATATACTATCTGTATAAGATTAATAACAATCCAATCAATTTAGTATTAGAATTCGCCTAGAATTATCATCTAGGAAATACACAAATAAGGCTACCAACTTAATATAAATTATAAGGTCCCTAACAATATGAGCTATAGCTATAATCAATTTAATACTATATTGGTATTCTAAGCAGTAATAATACACCGATTAACTCAACAACCCAATTACTATCATTAAAGCCCAATTTTCTAAATTTAGGGTTTTTTAACTCAATTAACTCAATAATTTACCAACTATCGCATTTGATACAACTCTAGGGTCCAAAAATCCAACATTATTCATGCATTAATCATTTCACTACCTAATACAAGTTTAAATTTTTATTTGAAGGTATAAGAGTTATAAGTGAATGAAAATGTATAAAAACCCTAATCTTAAAATTGACCTTTTACTCGAAAACACACAATCAATACCTCAAAATCATGAACCAATCACCCCACCATGACCACCATGATAAGGAAAATAATTTGTCTGGGTGCCGCTGTTGCCTATCAGCATTCGAAAACATGAAGACCACCACCGTTCATTTTCTTTCTTTCTCCTGTGTCCAACAGTGCCTTTAATTTTTCATTTTGAGGCTTGGAAGACCTTCAAAATCCACCTCAAATCCATTGCCACCCTCTCTCGCTGCTATCTGTTTTTCTCTATTTTTTGTTGCCACCGCTGCATCGATCACTCATGCATGCTCTCCACCGTGCTCCTTTCACTTAGCTCTACCAAACTATAACTTCAAAACTACAGTTGGCCACCAAAAAAACATAAACCCATCACCTACCATGAAGTTACTCTCGGCCACTCTCTCGATAGTTTGCCGGGGAAGCTTTTCAGCTGAGCGGTGGTGTTGCTAAGGAGTTAGAGGTGTGTGAGACATTTTGGTTGGCGAAAAGAGGTCACCAAAGTGTTTCACTAAGGCAAGTTAGGTAAAGAGGGAGAGAGGGACGGTATGGTGATGGTGAAGAATGAATAGTGAGGTGGTGGAGGAAATGGTGAAAATGAAGACACATCTTCACCTCATGCAATTCAATTTTTTTGTTTTCTTTTTTTCTGTGAAATTCAATTTTTAAGAACATTTAGTCCTTAATTTAGCAAAATTGTTCAATTGAGTCTTTTAGTCAATTAAAATATCATCCTAGCCTCAGCTGACTACAGGGGTTTCATGCAAGCCCCTAAGTTTCAAATTTTTTTTAATTAAGTTTTTCAAAAATTACAAATTGTCCCCAAAATTTTAAATATAATAATAATAATATGAGGAATAATTAAATTTCACAAAATTGAAATTAATAAAATATAAAATTCTATAAATCGTAAAATTTTTAGGTTTTACATTAAATGATGCTTTACTTCAAATTGTGTGTTAAAGTACAACTCCTAAACAAAAATATTGAGATGAAAATATCAAGAAATTAAAACAAAAGGTATACATTTTCAAAACATATATTCTTATAGAAAATGACAAATTACAAGTCGAATTTGAGTAAAATTAAAATAAAAGTACTAACTTTCTTCATAATATTTCCACAGATTAGGAAAATTAAGATGAAATAAATGAAATAAAAACAAGTGTGCAAAGTTAAAGTGGGAAGACCGCAGTCAACACTACCAACATAAAATTGAAGAGCACTATCTACCGAATCCAAGAAAAGGTTAATTTCAATTCCTCAATCTAGCAAGAATTTTAGCCTAACATGCACAGGTTCAACTCCTCAAAGCTTCAAAATTTTGTTAATTGTGAGTCCTCTAAGTTCAATTCTCATTTCAATGCAAAAGAAGAGATCAGCCTTTGAGACGACCTAAGATCAAATAGCCATTCTAGTAGATTGTGTAATAAGAAGGTAAGAAGTATTCTCCAAGGTACTTGGATTCGATTCACCATGGCAGCAAATTATTAACAATTGAAATAGAACTCTAAAGTTAAAAACAACAATTAAAAGGATCTACTTATCACATAAAGCAATAATACTTGAAGTCCATAATGACAAAATTTGTAATGTGTCACAGCCAACATAATTCATACAGTAAGACAAAATTTGTACTCAAACAAAAAATTATGTTTTAAAGTTCAACAAACAGTAGTCCAATTTAGCAGCAAAATTAAAAGCAACTCCAACCAATTCAGCTGCAAAAACCATTCATCCATTCATCAACCAGATTCAGAGCCACTAAAACCTATTCAGTAGCAAATTCATAAACCACTAGACCCATTGATAGAAACACGAAAAAATTTTGAAGGAATAGCATGCTAAGAACCTTAGTAAAAAATCTGAAACGCATTGCTGCTCATAGATTGAGCAAATAATTTCTTATCAACCACATGTCAATTCTAAATTCTAAAACTAAACCAGATGATTATGAGGTATCACTCTTTAAAGCTACCACAGAGAATTGAAAATTGGAGCAAGCAAACTAGCATTGCACTGAACAAGCCAAGAATCTGGAATAAACAACAAGTATTTCTCCCAACCATTATAGAAAGTTAAACAAGCCAAACATTAGCAGCAAAACTAGGACTAAATCCTGTAATTAAATCTACAAAAAAACTCTGGCATAGCTAAAACTAGAATCTAAATAGGGGCAACATCAACAAGCAACTGAATTGAAACAACAGCAAGAGAGTTTCAGATCTAAATTTCTAAAGCTCAAACTTCATTGAGTATCTAAAATTCAATTAACATAGTCAGAACCATCACAAAGTCTTCCATAAATGAGTCAATGACAAGAGGAACGGATTCCCCAACCTCTGATTCTTCTAGATTTTCTCCTCCTGTGAGATTCTATTTCCCTAAGAGCCCATTCATCATCAGAGTCAGCTCTAGGGAAGTTAATTGCATCTTGGGCATCCTAAAAGACGTCCTCAATTGATGCATATATATTCATCAATGAGCCAATAACTCAACTCAACAATACCCAATTAGTTCTCAATCCAAAGCCCACAAAAATTACTTATCATGAATTGTTGTAAGTCTCTTTCATTAGTGTAAAAACTAAACAAGAGATTTTCAAGATATTAGTACAAATCTTTATTACCTCTTTCATTCTATCATGCATCTTGATTAATTATTTTCTGTGTTTTTTTTCCTATAAACAAGAAAAAAAAGGTCTTAATTTCAATATTCCTTCTTAGTTAATTCTTGTCTATTTCTTAATCAACAAAACAAGTTTCCAAATCAGTCTTGTTTCCTAGTTAAGCCTTGTCTGTTCTAATAGGAAAAACAAGTCTGCAATTTAATTTTGCTTCTGGACACCACTCTAAACATACATACTTGTAAAAAAGGATTCCAAAATTAGTTGCTTACCTTCTTCCTGTGGAGAGAAACACTCACTAGAGGGAATATCATCTAGAAGAAAAGAGAATTGGAACCAGAAATGGTTGAAATATGAAAACCCCACTTCTTATATGTAGTGCTAATTAACAGTTTTCTTTTCACATGAATCTCTTGATAATCGGGGTGAAAATATTTTTCCATATCAATTTCCATATAGTTTTGGCAGAAAATCTCTTCCCACGCCATTTCTACATAATTTTGGCAGGTTCCCAAATTAATTTCCCCGAATTTTGACAAAAAAAATTCTCTTGATATTAATTTTAGTGGAAAGGACGAAAATCAACGGCATTAAGAATAGCTCTGGTTTCTCTTGGTTGGTACCCAAGCTTTCACCCTCTTTTTACCTTTTAATTTTATTGGATATAACATGTATTGACATTTTATAAAATTTGAAATTCTCTTCCTGATTTTTTAGAAAAAAGAATCATTTTAGCTTTAGGTTGAATTTTTATTTTGAGAATGCCAATTTTTTTTAACCATATCACAATTTCTTGATTTAAAATATTTAATGAATTTAGCTTTAGTAAATAATTTTCTTTAGGCTGTTTTGAACTTATTTATCAATGACATTTTAATTTTAATAAACTAAATATTTACATAATATTATTCCCTATCTTCTGGGACATAAAAATTATACTAATGGGGACAATTTTAATTTTTTTTTTATCTAAATGAACTAAATAACAAGGTTCAAAATTTCAAATTCTTAAATTAAATTTTGTAGAAGTTATTCCTACACATAATGAGTACAACTAAAGAAAATTTCAAAACTATTTTCTTCTAAAAATGAATTTTCTTAAATGAAAAGTCAATGGAATAAATATTTGGAATGAAAAATAGTTTCATGAATCTTTTTTAATATAGAAATTTATCCTAAGATATTACAAGAATTCACTTGTGATCTAGAAAGTTAGAGAAAATTTATTTTAATTGTTAATATGTACAAATATTACACTATGTATAAAGTCGTATATTTGATAGTACTTGATGAATCTCAGCAAGCAAAAGTACAACATAGGTTATCAAAATTTCTTCCTTGCTTTTTATTTTTACATGTTATTATGTTGTCCTCAATGGTAAATATATATGAAAAATTAATTATTAAAAAGCATTTCTTGGGTCTGACGTTTACATAAAGATAAAGAGAAGTAAAATACACTTATTTGAATTAAGATTATGAATTCAAATCAATATAGATTGATGTCAGTTGAGATAATTTTTTCTAAAGCCTAAATCTATTATAGATATTTACTATAATATCCCTAAATTACACAAATATCAATTAATAGGTAATACATTATTGACTTAATGTATAAAAGGCAAATAATCTAAAGCCTCATACCTAATATAGAAGGATGACAAAGTGAAGCTTAATTTCTAAATAAATTGTGAAGGCTAGTACGGCACTAGAATCTAATATCAAAACTTCAAAACATGAAAATGACTAGTGCCTACAAGCTAAACAAGGATCTAATCATGCTTTGGATTCTGATTTAGATATAGAATTACCTTGATGAGCAAATTCAAGAAGTAACAAGTGAACACATCACTGATTCCAGAATCTACCTGCTAGTGGCACATCAAGAAGATTGCGATGATTTCCCTATCAAATCACCTCCAAAAATTCTGAAAAAATACATGGATCTATCCAAAACCTTTTATAACCTCCAGTTAAAATTTCATATCAATTGGCCATCTAGAACTCCTTGGCGAAAATAGCCAAGTCAAACCCCGTGCAGGTGGATCTCCAGAAATAAGCAAGTCACATGCTTTGCCTCTATTGTAATGATCCACACACCAATGAGATCTTCCTAAATCTCTAGTCTATGAGCTGGAGTAAGACCAAATATTTTCTAATGATGGAGGCTGAATTTTGGGTTGGAAAAAGAAGGACACTTAGCTTTCAATACATGAATGCTAGCTTGCAAATGGTTTAGGAGGGAAATGAAGAATCTAATTCTTCACACCAATAAGCATATGCACGGTCTCCTCTCTCTATATCTATACATAGATGTTATAAATGTGTGATGCCAAGTTGGTATTACACAATGCATGAGAGGCGGCGGCCATATGTGTATCACCCCTAGAATTTTATTGATTTTATTCACAATATATGATTTTGTCTTTTTGTGAAAGTTTTATGAATTTCATATTATTAATTATTTTAAAAAGTTTTGTGGGTTAAATTATAATTTTTATAGACTTAATTGTGTAAATTTTTTAATAGTTTGGGGTTTGAATGAAATACCCTAAGTCAATTAGGTTTAATCATAATTTTCCTAAACATTTTGAGCATAATTACATAACTTAAATTTTTGAGGGACTAAAATAATAATTAAAAAAAAATTGAAAGTGGGATTTCAAAAATGGCAGCTACTTCCTTTTTTCCTCATTTCCTTCTTTCCTTTTGCCTTCATTTTTCTTTCCTTTTTCTTTCTTCTTTCTCTCAGCCAAACCATCATCTCTAGTAAGCTCACCGGCGACCCTCCTTAGCCAACCAACCCCATCAAACTATTCCTCCCACCACCAATTTTCACTCTCGGCCACACATGCACCGATGCATGGTGGAGGAACACCGATGATGAAATTGAGAGAAAACCCACTTTGCAGGTCTCTCATTTTTTGAGGACTGGACAACCAAAACTCAACTCTAGATAGATAATTGGGAAGCTCACATCTCAAGGAGCGCAATAGTGTTCTTGCATGGTAACTTTGATAATGGCAGAGTGGTGATTAGAGAGCAGCGAAAGGGAGAGAAAACCATAGATATTTTGGCCTGTTCTGGTGGCTACAGACCTTGAAACGTGAAATTGAAGGCGGCATTGAAATCCTCTAGTCAAGAGGGACATTTATGTGGTGATGTTTCATTTTTTGGTGGTGGCGGTAGTAGCGGAAAGGTAGCGTCTTCTCCTTGATGTGGTGAACACTATGGTGTTATTAGTTTGTGATTTCAGAACCTCGGTGGTGAAATTTGAACTAATGTTCAATTGTTGCATGTTGTATATACATACATGCATGCATGCAAATGTTTTACCTTGTCTAGAACAAGCCTTTGAAACGATATGTGTGCCTGTATGAATTGATTACCCATGCGAGGAATATGGAGTTAGAAGATACAAATTTTGGACTCAATTTATAGATGATACTAAGTTGAACATTAATCATGATATTGGGAACTATTGGGTTAAATGGTGTTTGAAATGGAAATTTGACTAAAGATTAATGCATATGTATTGCTTAAGATTGTAATACCTTGATTTTGTTATCGTGAAAATTATGTTATTCTGGAATTAATCTAGATTGTCGTAAATAATTTAGAAATGTTGATTTTGGAGAATTTTTTGAAGAAGGATATGAATCTATATCATCTTGATAGATAAGGCATTAGAATGCTTGATGCATTTCTAAAAGGCTGCTAAGGTTGAACAAGAATTTTGATTCTTGGAATATTTTCCTGATTAGGCAACGATAAGTTAGATATTGGCGAGCAGTAGATTTTGGCTTTGATTGTTGTTGATTGAAACTACAAGAGGTGAGGCTTCCTCTCGCTTTGGGTTGTTGCTTTGATTAACCTTACTCTTGAATTGTTACACCTCTATGAGGTTTTCTCCCATTTTGGGTTATTGCTTTGCTTAACTTACTATTGGATTGTTGTACCCCTATAAGGGTTTGCCAATTTGGTACTTTTCTCTCTACCAGTTAATTGTGATAAGCACCTATGTGGGTTTTTCTGTTCTATACATCTTGAATTTTTTTAAGATCTGCTATGTTATCTATTATCGATTATCTAATTTGAATACCTCTCTAACAGTTGTCTCTAATATTGATTCTATTTTTTATCTATTTTAGCTCCTAGAACCTCTATCCATTATCTGTTATTTTGATATCGATCTATCTCATATCCATACTATCTATACTATATATGTTGCCTTATTAGCATATTGGCTATCTGTTCCCTGTTTATTGACCATGATGGCTTATCTATGTTCCGTTTACTATTTTCTATTACCTTGGCAGCATTTTTTTTCTGTTTTGTTTTGTTCTGTAATGTTGATCTAGAACCATTGGTGTGCTAGGGATTTTCCCTTAGACATTTGTACAAGTGGTAAATTCTATTATCTGTACAGTAATTATGTGGGCTAAGGGCTAAACAGGGCAATTTGCTTTGGTTATATGGGGCACACTAGGGATTCCCCCTGGGTGTTAATGGTACACTAGAGATTTTCCCCTGGGTGCCAACCTTATGCTAGGGATTTCCTCCTAGGTATAAGTGATATACTAGGGATTACCCCTTAGGTATCAGCGGTGCACTATATAATTCTGTATAGGCATCTGCCATATACTAAGCTATTACGCTTAGGTGAATAATTTATCTGTCTGGTATAAGGTGAATCTGCAATACATGTCTTATAGCCTTTTCTTGGAATACATATGCTTTGGGTTTGAATTGCTAACTAATTTCTATCTGCTTGTAATCTGTTCTTGGAACAATAAGGTAGGAGAGTTTCCTATTTGCTTTTCTGTATTGCCTACTTTTTTGGATTTGTTATATTCAACATGTTTAAATTATGCTTTATCGAGTTGAGTTCTTCCTCAATAAACTCTACTATTTCTCTTACTTATCCTTCATTAAGTCCTTGGACTTACCTCTTTACATTTCATAATATCTCAGCAAGGATGGGCTTTGATGGATGTCGAGTTTAGAACAAAATGCATGGTTGTTTTGTAATAGAACTAATGCCATAGTTAAGTATGGAACTTATGATGTGTCATTTACCTTAGAGATATCGTGATATGTAAATTTTATTTTGAAGGTTGTAGTGTAAGATGGCATTGATGGCATGATCTGTCAAAGGTTGTAACTTAACTAAGTTCCCTAAATCTCTTATTAGACATCTATTTTGCGATTTTAATTAGTCATGCTTGAGTTGAATCGGTATTTTCCTTTGAGACGTTTGAAATTTATAGGCTTTCTGTTGAATTGTATCTCTAAGAATTAAGTTTGAATCAAAGTAGTGCCTTAGCTTAGGTGCTATCCCGAGGTGGGGTGCTATAATATGGGGTTGCCAAGGTGGCAAAATTTGAATCCTAATCTCATTTGAATTTTATTTGCATCTTACTTATATTTGGAATCTCATTTCAAGTTAATTAATATGCCATCTCAAATCTCATTTGAGTCTTCCCTCCAAAATTCATTCTTCTTAATTAATCAAATTACACTCTTTAATTTAATTAATTATTTTTTGACTTAACTCTTTAAGTCAAACTTGCTTAACTCCTAAAATTAAATTTATTAACTTAACTCTTTAAGTTAACGTGACCAATTGATGGTCATGTTGGCACCAAATAATTAACTCCTTAACTATTGATCTAATTTAAATCTTAAATTAGTTGCTTAATTTAACACTTAAATCACTCAAGTCAAAATTGACCCTAAAACTTGGCCCTAAAAATTGGTCCACTAGGAGACATCATTTTCTAATACCTTAGAAAATTCTCTCCATTAGTTAGGAACCTAATTGGATTTTGTGTGTTACCCAATAGGTTCTATCAATCATTGGACATGGGCTTACAACTTCTTGTGACTTTGAATATCTTATATTCATTCTAGTTTAAAACTCCTTTTAACTAGTCGACTCAATTCAATTAATTTTATTAATGGAAAAGTACTCAATCTCCATGGTCGATATCCAACCTCAAGCCCATAGAGCCCAACCAATTTCCCAAAATGAATATTTCGGAGAACCATCATTGCTTTACTCATACCATATAAATACAGTCTTTCTATCTCCTATATCCCAAAAGAGTCCTAGGGCAAGATATTTGTTAGCTCCCTAATATCCTCGATACTATGTCTTTATTCTCAATGTTCAATCTCTGTTGTGTGACCTCACCTTTGGAAAACTCCTTTTCCAAATTGTCACACCACCTTGCGGAAGAATTTCTAGGAATCGATCCTCATAGAACACATTGGAGATGTACTCGCCCTTCACAACAGCAAAAAGTCGGATTCCATCTTAGATCTCACAAACCTCCATGCCAAGTAGCTCATACCTAATCTCAACCCAAAAGACTTACTACGTGGTCAAGGAAGAGTCAAAGCATAAAGACCAAACATAAGGTTATCTTGGATTCTCAGGTCAAAGGACTAATAATATGTATTAGCATAAGTAGGAGAACTAGCTGTTACTGACTTACAACTAGGGCTATCTAGTGGATTCTCTGGTGGGTCTTGAATACCTTGTTTTCTAACAAGCACCCATTAGTATGCACCTATATCTCATACAGTTGTTCGTGGATAGAGCAATTTCCAACCCTTGAATTTATGCACCATTAGTGCAAGTCTATCTAGATTTTAGATACCCCATCTCATAAGATCCTATGACTTGAAAAATTTAATATCACAACTGTGTGAGACTTATTCCATGGTCACCAAACTAAGTTCCGTAGTCATAGGTGATCTAAAGACATTATCCAAATGCTAGAAAGTGAAACAAAGCCCAAGAAGAAAATGGTCATATAAAGAATATCATTCAATCAATATTGTACCATGAGTAAAATAGTTTAAAAGGCCAATCTCATTGGCTTGTAAAGCACTATTTCAACAAATTGTTCATTCAATACATGAAATATGAATCTAAATTTTGTACTATTTTAAATTTATATTTTTTGATTCTGTAAATTAAATTTATTTTATTAATAATAGTATAAATTAAAAAAAGTCAATTATCTTGGGCATAATTTAAAGTTTTTGTTTATTTCCAGACTCAGTTTTAGTTGTATACAAAATTTGTTTGGAAAAGCTTATTCTTAATTAAAAATAAAAACTCTTATCAAGTTGGATGTGAATCTAAGTTTTAAACTTAATTTGAAAATCCAAAGCAACGTAAGCTGCAAGCTCATCTAATAGAAGTCAATCTATATGGTTTATTTTGGAGTTTGAAAACTATTTTATTAATGTTTAATTCATTTAATTTTGATAACATTACAAATGAAATATATTAACTTATCCCATCTAGAATTCAATGTACAAGTAGCTGTTGACTAGCTAGTTTGGTAATTTTTTGGATATATTAAATAATTTAGTTAATATATTGAAGAAACATTCTAATAATAATAAATAAAATTTTCAATTCAAGAAAAGATAGCCTTTTTTCAGAGAAATATTTTGATAATAAAAAATAAAATTTTCAATTTAAAATTAAAGTAGCATTGTCCATGGTTTAAAAAACCAATTGAACTATCTTAAGTAAAAGTAGTAATTTTATAATCAATTTTATTGAATTGGCACTCCTAACTAGAATGTATGAAATACTTATTTTCTTATTTTTACATTTACTTCAAAGTAAAAAAAAATAATAGTAAAAATATTGATATATTGTAAATAAAAATTCCTTTTAATTTTTATTGAATGCATTAAGGAAAAATGAAATCTCTGAAGTTTCCTCTTTAGATTTAATGCACTTTAAGGAAAAAAGATTGGACATCTAAATCTTCCACCTCCTAATTCATGACATATTTTTTATCTAAGAAAATGTTCTTAAATCAAATTTTTGTTATCGAATTTTTTAGAATTAAACCATTTTTCATTTATTCAAATTTAGTTTAGATATACTTAGAAACAATTAGATAACTAAAACTCACAATTTTAATTAAATATATTAATTCAAATCCTAAATTTTGTTCATAGAATTTAACATTTTAGAAAATGTCTATATAAAAAAATATATATTTAAAAATATAAAATTTTGAGTGAGAATAACTTATTATAATTTTTTCTTTCTTCCCAATAAAAGAATTAAAAGATATTTCGCAACTGTGTTTAAAATATTAAATCTCACATTATAATTTCCTACCTACCTTTTTGAATATTACATATATATTATTTTTTTATTTACACATCTAACAATTGAAAGGTGAAAGGCTAAGGCTCTTAGGTGGCCATTGTGAAGTTCTGAAGCTCGGTGGAAGGTGAAAGCTCTCAGTTGGCCACTACGAATGTTTTGAGAAACAAGCCTTTGGATTTATCATCATGGTCATTTCAATCATCATCACCACCTCCATTTTTGGGTAAGTCTAGCGATTTCACCCCTAAATTGCTAGGATTTTTACTTTGATGTTTTCTCTTCTAAATTGATGTTAATTGATATTTTCTCTTCTAACTTTCTCTTGCTTGATTACAAGCTTGCCAAGTGTTTCATACATCGTGAATTTGTAGAGGAGAACTTGTGGCAAGTTGCAGAAACAAACTGATCTTCAATTTATTCACTATCTTTGACTTCTTACCTCATAAAAAGTCATAGTTTTCATAAAAAACTATTATAAAAATGTTAAGTTGTAAATCTAGCTCTCTAATTCTAATTGGATGTTGCTGAACTAGATAAGCTTTTGAATAATATTGAATTATTTTGTAGTGGTTTATAGGTTTGAAGAATTAAATAACTAGTGATGCTTTGGGATTTGAGAACCGTAGGATGTGGTTATTTCAGTTGCTCTTGATTTTGCTTATGTTTCAAACTTTGATTTCTGAATCATTCACCTTCAAAGGTGGTCAAAGGTGGCCAAAGTATCTATGATGAATATCGTTAGCCCATTTTCTGCCCTCTCTAAGCTTGCTATTTTCTTCATAATTGCCTCTTTCTCTCCTAAATTTAGAGGAACAAAAGGGGAAAAAAAAAGAAATTAAAATATGAAGGTTGAAGTAAAAAGTGACCATAAAAAGAGAAAAAAACTATCCATTTTTTGTAATTGCTGCATGGACTTTGTACCCTTTGATCAATAGTTTCTTGACTAACCAAAATCCCACATGGGTTGATGCATCAATAACACAAATCGTGAGTTTTTTCTAGTATTCTATCAACATATTTTCTTGTTTGAATTATGTTTTTGTTCTTGCAACCAATGTTGTTATTCCTCAATGGTCTTTATATAGACCTAATTTGTGATAGGTAATAATCCAAATGGGGCAATGATGCTATTCAAAGATGAGTTGGTGAACTATAGGAGTTCACATTCCCAACTACTCACAATTTTAGTCAAATTGGGGAAACCATTTGGATTTTAAGGATTGATTTGCAAGAAAAGATGGTTAGCTATCATATCCCATCATAGATTACATGCTAAATTTGTGCACGCATGTGTAAAGGTTGTGTGAAAATCATAAACTCAGACATAGGGTTCCTCAAAAAATATCAGCACCACATGCTTATCATGTGATCAATGGAAATTTCTGGCTAGAATTTCCCTTTCATTCCTATTTAATGTGGCAAGGAATTTAGCATAAAAAAAATTGATAAGGAATTTTAAAAATAAAATTTAAGTATTTGTGTCAAGGTAAGGAGGTTGTGACCTACATAAGGCATGTGAAATGTTACATTAAAGAGGCATGTAAACTTATTATTTTTATATGTAAATAGATATGAAAATTGTCTAATAAGGAAATTTATAATCTGAAGTATGCCCTAGCTAAAATCAACAAAAGTTTAAATTGTAAGCTTTAAAGGTCAATTTATAGGCTCAAGGGAATTTCTATAAATTCGAAGAGATGGTCAAATCACTTGATTTAATATAAAAATGTATATTAAGCCACATGTGTACATAAAAATTTAATTGGAGCTAGCACGGCCCTATTCTTGAATGGCCCTAACCATACAATACGCTGTGATTTTGAATATGCAAGCCTCTCAATCATGTGCCATTATGCCAATAGTCAAGTACCCAAAAGTGTATTTTTGTTTTGGCATGCACTTTTTCTTGCTAAATACCATGAAATGTGAGCAAATTATGGTATGAAAGTAAACCTTGTGTTAGCAAATCAAGTAACTCAAGTTTTCTATGTTAACAACACAAAACTAGGTGTACATTGGAAAGTGGTTCAAACTGCACAACAACACAAAACTAGGTGTGCATTGGAACTGGTTCAAAGTGCACAACATCAACATCTGCTTGACCTATCATTTCTTTAGTTTATTAATGAAAATGAACATGATACAAATAATGCATACCAATAAGAAAATTGTGCTCCTGTTCAAGTTTAAGATAATGCACAAAAGGTTGGACCAATAGTTCATAGTAATGAAGCTCTGCTAGAAATTGAAATTGCTGAAAATATAATCAACCGACATGCTAATAATGATAAAGATGATGAAGAAGATGACACCTTAGCTGAATATTGGAGTACCAACGATGGATTGATATCTCAAGCCTATGTGGATAGTGACTTGGAACAGTGAGTCATTAGGCAAGAATAGTTACTTTCCCCATTAACTTTGTTAGGTTTCTATAGGCTCTTATTGTAAACTGATGAACTAATGCAACCCTATCTCACTGTAAACTTTGCATTCCCTAGTTACTATAGCCATTTTGACTACTGGTAGTTCATTTTAGCTATACGGTTATTTTGATGAACTAATTCTACTATTTTTTCAGATTTATTATTATTACTTTGATGAAGTGTCAATATGTTAACATTGATTTCTTTGTTTGTTTTACTATTCATTATATAATCAAGATTATGAATCTTTTTTATCTCTATCTTTGTTTACACTAGGATGTCTTTCTACGCTTGCCACTATTCCAATATAGATTGGTCTTTATAGAGCTCTTTCTAGTGTGACCGATGAGGTAAACTGCAATACCATCCTATCCTCCTACCTTAAGTTCTCTTCAGTTTCTTTTTGAAAAGTTCATTTGCCTATATTTTGTATTTTATTCCAACAACTTTTACATCTTATTGGACCTTTGGCTATAACATTAAGGGACTTTTAATGGAAGGCTTCTTCTAGAAACCCTCATTATCTAGTCCAACAACTATTATTGCTCGACATGCTAGTAGTGGTACTACTTTGCTTTTCCCATTCATTGTAAGACTTTATCATCCTTCTCCATTCTATATCACTATGTCTGTTACTTTAGTTACAGATTAGTTACAGATAGTCTGCATATAAACATGTTTTAGGGTTAATAGGGTAGAATGGCATTCACATATTAATAATAACTAATTTTATATATGAGTTAAGTTAATGGATTACATCGTACTTTCTAGAGGAATCTTACTTATCTTGTATGTATGATCTATATTAAAGGTTTTGTTCATTGAGACCCAATTAAACCTATCATGTTAAATCCTATGCTAACAATGTATTACACCTTATTATAATCTAATGTCATGGAATCTTTTGATCGTATTTATGCTATATTGAAGTGGTATTCTGATTATTGTTTTTATTGTCCTTCTCTTCATAGGATGGCCATCCTCTCCTTAGATGGTTAGATACTTTGGCATATCTTGTCTTGCATGTGCTTTTAGTTATCACTCAATATATATCTATATATATTATGCAGCCTCCACAGGTTTGTTTCATATACATTATATATTTGGTCAACTTTTGTTACCTTGGGATAAAATGTTGCATCTACTTTCTCTGTTCCCCATGGTTGAGTCATATTTAAGAGTTGTTCTCTTTCTAGATTATCCTCTCAAGTTTATATATTCATATTTTGTTTCACTTTTTATTTCGTGTATTCCTAATATTTTCTTTGCATATATCTGTGGCCATCTATTCATCATCTTTCTTTCTTACATTGCCATTTTTTGGGGCTTATGTTGGCTAATCAGAGTTTGTGTGATTTAGCCGATAAATTTATTTCAAAATTTTACCTTCAATTTTGTTTCTTAGCAAATAATATTTTTTTAGTGATTAAGAAATAACCTTGAACCTTGGAGTTACTTCAAATATAGTTGTTGGGTGCTAAGTTATGATCTAGTTTTTTTAGTTATAAGAGCAAGATTTTATGATTTTAGGGTGCTTACTGCAAAAATTTTGGTTATGTTTCTAAACCAACTATTGTGCTTTATCTACTTTAGCAAGTCTATGTTTTTTGACCTATAATTTTGTCGCTGCTAGTTTGAATTGTTGTGGTTGCTTAAGCCTTTGCTTTTGCTTATGATAGAACCCAGGATAAATTCGATAAAGTTCTTCTCCAAAAAAAGAGTTGATTTTATGAGGAATATTTTAGCATTAAAAGAGTAAATGATTTGATTTTCAAATTCATGCAAGCCTTGAAGGGAGGAATGAGGGAAAAAGTGCAACTTGCTACCAAGTTCGGCATATGTTTGAAGGATAATGCACTAGATATTTGAGACAATTCAGTATATGTAAAGAATGGTGTGAGGCTAGTTTGAAATACCTTGACACCAATTATATCGATCTCTACTATGTTTATCATAGTGCTTATTGAAGTCACAGTTTGTTTTTGTTATGACTTTTTTTCTCAAATCATTATTATCTATTTATTACTGTAGTTTTGAAGCTATTTCCTATTATAATTAAATGGGAGAACTTAAAAAACTAGTTGAAGAAGGGAAAATTAGACACATAGGTCTATCAGAAGCATCAGCTTCAACCATCAGAAGAGCTATGTTGTTAATCTATTAATAGCAATTAAGGCTGAGTCATCTTTATGCTCTTTAGATTTGGAAAAAAAATAGTTCCTACTTGCATGTGCAATCTCTTTTTCATTCCTTCCATGTATGGATATACATATAAGATCAATAATACATATGCAATGATTTAGATCTTCATGATATATAATTAGTCTAATATTTTAAATATCTATAGAGAACTTGGGATTGGAATTATACCATATAGTCCTCTTGGATGTGGCTTTCTTGCAGCAGGTCTTTGCTTGATTGAGAATTTATCTATGGCACCCCATTGGGGAATCACCCTAAGCAAAGAAGCCACCAATTCAAGCTTGAAATCTATTTAAATAATAACTAAGAAACCTAAAACTTAATCATCCCAAAGTAAAACAAGTCAACTATAAGCATGGTATATATAATCCAAGTGTCTTAAGTTCACACAACATTTACATAGTATCTCTTAACCAAGGTCTCGATTAGGTGGAATCAATATGTACAATCATACACTTAATCTATTACAAAATGGCTTCAGCTTAAAACATGATCCTTTGTCCCTTCACTTTGACTTCTCTAGAAAAATAAAGATAATGAGAAGAGTGAGCTTTAAGAACTTAGTGAGGGATTACCTAATAGAAATGGAAGAGAAAGATGAATTGTAATAACAAATAACAAGATCTTTCGATTACAATTCAGGTGATCAAATCATGACTATCAAGAATCAATCTTTAAACTTGAATGAACATAAAACATGTAAACATTTAGTAAACCTATTGGAATTGTCCCTTATTGCTCATAAATCAATTCAAAATAACAATCAATAACATTTAATTTGAGCACAAGCACTTTCTCTTATCTCTCTATTTCCTTGAGCACACAGCTCGGCATGTAACGACTTATTTATTTCGCATGGTTGACCAGCAAGCCTGATTTTGTTACTCATTGTTCACTGCCTCTAGCTATTTGTAAGTTAGGATCTTATGTGGGTACTAACCGAAAGACCTATCACCATCAGTCTGTTCCGCTCAACTATCTTTTCGAACCTAGCCCTAGGGTCTTTTCCCCCCCTGGCATCCCTCCAGATGATATCTAGCCCATGGCATGCTATAGGTTAATACAGTGTAATGCCAACAAATATAAGTTTCACTTCCATAATAATAATCCTGAATATAATGAAATACAACATGAAATGTTCAAAGTACTGAAATCCAAATGTGCTACTGGGAATAGATTCAAGAAGGGCCATCATTGGACATACTTTGTCAGCTAGTGTGGCCCTTTGCTCTGCCCAACACATATTTTACAATATTGAACGAATAGAACATTAAAAAGAATCAAGAGTACAATAAGGTACAAGTTGGGATAATTAGCATACATAGTATATTAGTTGGCAAGGCCATTTCGGGCTGCAAGATAAATTAACATGTCATACGGGGTCAGTCAGCAAGGTTGTGGAGTACAAGGAACAAAAAACAAGCATCATAAATGAAAGTTCTGGACACTAGAATAGAAACAAGCAATAACCCTCATAGGAGTTTATGAAATAAGTAACAGATAACAATTCACGAAGTATAATAATTAAGATGTAGTTATGAAATGGAAATGAGATTAACCCTTATAGGGGTTTACCACAACGATAGATAAGTATAAAAAGGTACCAGGTTGGTAGACCCTCACTAGGCATATAAGCAAATGCTCGAGTGGTTAGATCCTCACAAGGTTTTCAATAATTGATGAGTAAGCTTATACAAAGTAATAACCCAAAGTAGGAGAACCTCAACTTCATTGGCTTAGCATATATAGTCAAAGGTCACAATCATTGATCCTCAGGTTCCACCAGTCAAAACCTGCATTCAACCTTTTAATATGTCATCATCATGCTTAAAATAATACAAGATTACCAATTAACCTACTAACACGATAATCTAAAGCTTAATGAGTCTATCATCTTGAAAATTAGCTAATAACATTAGTTTGCAAGTACAATTCAAATTCCATATCTATTCAATATATCAGAAAATACTAACTCACTATTATACCATTTCATCATTTGCCTACACTAATTGCATAGTTCCAACATTAATCTTATCTTATATACAAGATCATGGACATAACATACTTTTAATCACATATATGGTCTATTCAAAATCAATTTCCAATCATATATTATTCAACTCATAGTACAATCCTTAACACCATATTTAAGTCCAATTCTTGGCATTATTCATGAATTTGGGTCCAAATTTTATTTTTCCATACTCTTTATTCTTTACATGGGGTCAATCAACATATGCATGTACACATTATTTGATTCTAGGTAAGGTACAAGGGTATATAATCAAGGTACAACATGTATAGCATGCATGCATATATATAACATGCTACAACTAAATAAAAGTATAAATTCACCATCGAGTGTCTAGAATCACAAACATCGATAACACTGGAGTAATCATCACATTAAGGAGAAGACATTGTGTCTCTATCACCGCTGCAGATCGCCGTCCATCGCTGTTGGGAAATCAACCACCACTATTGAAATGTTCCTCTTACAGAGAGCTTTCCAATGCTTTCTTTGATTTTGAGTTTCGAGGTTCGTAGCTACCAAAATGGGCTAAAATAGCTACGAGTTTTCTTCTTGCCACCATTTTCCAATCACTGTGTCACTGTCGTCGGAACCTCCATGCAAGACTAGCACTGTGATCCTTAATCTGAGGGCTTCCCAACCATCAATCCAAAGCTTGGTTTCAACCTTCTAATCTTTGGCAACCAAGAGATCTACAAGAGTTTTCTTTCTGCTCATCGTCGGAGGTTCATTTATCGTATATGCATATGTGTAGGTATGGCTGGGGGGTAAAGGTGGTAGTGTGTGGTGCAGTTTGGTGAAAGCTTAGCTAAGGAAGAAGTTTGCTGGAGTGAGGGTGATATTGTTGTCGAAAGAGAGAAAAATGAAGGAGAAGGATAAATAGTGAAGGAAAAAGAAAAATCTGAGTTTTTAAGTTCATTTATTTTTGAAATTACAATTTAATCCTTGGAGTTGTAAAATAATGCAATTAGGTCTAGGAAGTTAGGAAATTATACAAAACCCCTCAATTGGCTTTGGTTATCCCATGCAAGCTCAATTCTTCCAAGATGTGTGCAATTAACTCCTCAAAAATTGTATTTTAGCCCCAACAATATCAAGTAATATAAAATCAAGTCTATAAAAATTATAATTTTAACCACAAAACTTCTTACAATAATTAACAATATAAAATTCATGAAATTTCAAGTAATGGAAAGATAATAAATATAATCAAGAAAATTCTAGGGGTGTTATAAACTCTTCTCCTTAATGGAATCTAGTTATTAGATTCTCACCTGAAACTTGCAAGAGTGTAAGGTATTTTTGGCACAAGAGATTTTCTTATCCCCATGTTAATTCTTCCATATTGTGGTTATGCCATAATATTTTCACTTGGGGAATCTTCCAATTTTTAAGTTCTTAGAATTTTTGACTAGGATACATATTAGTTATTCTTCATATGTCAAATCACCCTTCAATTGCATGCGCTCAAGTGAAAAGATGTGAGAAGGATCAGGGTAATATTTACAAAGTTGTCATACATTGAAGACATCATGTATCCCCACAAATTCCTGGGGAAACATAAGATAATAAGCTACCGGCCTAATCCTTTCACATATCTCATACGGCCCAACATATCTTTGACTGAGCTTTCCACCTTTATCAATTCTTCTAATTCCTTTTCTTAGGGGTATCTTGAGAAATACTTTATCATCAACTTTGAACTCTAAATCCTTCCTTCGCGTGTCTGCATAACTTTTTTGTCTATCTTGAGCTGCTTAATCACATGTACTTTTTCAATAGTTTCTTGAATTAGCTTAGGTCATATAGTATTTGGTGACTTGTTAATACTACCTTGGTATTCTTCTAATTCCTAATGTACTGGTGATTGGTATTTCTTTCCATATAAGGCTTCGTATGTCGCTATTTGAATAGTAGACTAATAGCTATTATTATAAGCAAACTTAATTAAAGGTAGATGTCGAATCTAACTTGCTCCAAAGTCAAAAACACATATTTGAAGCATATATTCTAATATTCTAATAACTCTTTCTGATTACCCATCTAATTGTTGATGAGCTATAGAACTAAACCACAGTCGAGTCCCCAAATACTTTTACAGACTCTTCCACAGTCTTGAAGTAAACTTTGAGTCTCGGTCTGACATAATACTTGTGGGGATTCCATGTAGTTAGACTATCTCTTTTATGTACAATTTTGCTAACTTCTTAACATCAAAATGTGTTCCAACTAGCAAAAAATGTGCAGACTTGGCCAGTCGATCTACTATCACCCAAACACTATCATATCCTTTTCAAGCTATTGGTAGACTAGTTATAAAATCCATCTTGACCAACTCCCATTTTTAGTTAGGAATAGAGAATGGTTGTAACAACCCTGATGGTTGTTGATGTTCTGCCTTTACTAATAGCCAAGTTAGATACTTCTGCACATAATTTGCAATGTTTTTCTTTATACCATGCCACCAGAATTATTTCTGAAGATCTTGGTACATCTTTGTGCCTCTCAGATATATTATGTATCTTGCTTTGTGTGTCTCATTTAGCAATCTTTTTTTCATCTCTTCTAGTACACATATCCTTTTATGGTATAGGAGGGTACCTTGGTTATCGAGGCTAAACTCAGACTCTTTAAAACTTTCAAGCATCTCCTTTCATTTCAACATCCATTTATCTCGATCTTGAGCTTACCAAATTTTCTCATACAGTTCAAGCTGCACTTTCACTCCTATAATCCAACCTCATTGTTTCATTCTGGTCACTACATTTGCTCTCAAACTTCCTAGTGCTTCTCTTTTGAGTATGTGGGCTATTTCAGCCTTTCAACTCAGTACATCTGTTACCACATTCGACTTTCTTAAGTAGTAGATAATAGAGAAATTGTAGTCTTCTAGGAACTCTATCCACCTTCGTTGTTGCGTATTTAAACCTTTTTGAGAGTGTAAATACTTAAGGCTCTTATGAACAGTGTATACCTCAAATGTAGATCCATAAAGATAATGTCTCCATTTGGTCAGGGAAAAAGTTATTGTAGCCAAATCCAAATCATGAGTTAGGTTAGGTAATTCTCTTAATGTGGTTTTAATTTTCTAGATGCATAGGTAATAACTCACCCTTCTGCATCAACACACATCCAAGACCATCTTTAGAAATGTCGATATACATGATATATCCTTTCAATCTTTTTGGAACAACTAAAATTAAAGCGGTGGTCAATCAATTCTTCAATTCCTAGAAACTTCACTCACATTTGTTACTTCAGTTAAACAGTTCATATTTCTGGGTTAATTTAGTCAACGAGCTAGCTATTTTAGAAAAATCTTTTACAACCAATGATTTGGTTGCTAAAGAATCAATTTTTTCCAACCAAACGATGTGGTTATTGTATGCGTACCTACAACAACCATGTTAATATTATAGCGACCACAAACATTTACATTAGGTAGTAAAAATACATTGATTTTTCCATCTTTACTAGCCATTATAAGATGGTCATTGATCATGTATTTTTAGCGTCCAAGTTGATAACTCATCACTGAGCACTTTTAGTTGCTACTCTATTGTGACTACCTGCAATCATTGTTATTTTGGTCACTATAAGTTTTAGCAATCATTTTTTTAGTTTTAGCAACTAATAACAATGATCATTGAAACCATTTTTTCTTGTAGTGACATCAAAGGTGAGCCTCTTATTGACATGTTTCATAAGAAGATCAAATTAAAAAATAAAGGAAAAAAAATGAAAAAAGAAACGTATCCTTTGCAGCTAAGAGGGTAGTTAATAGAAATTGTTGGGGGGTGCTCTTTTTAGGCCAAATAATTGGTAGATTTTATAGAGTTAAAAATCTAGAGACAAGCATATATTAATAGATCCAACTTTGAAACATGAGAATAATACAAAGAATAAGTATGTTTTGCTATATGGTGGTACCCTATTTGCAATATGCTGAACATGTTGGAAAGAGAGGTTACAATGCTTCAAAAACACTTTCTGGCATTTGAACTAATTGGACAAAGCAAAGAGAAATTCATATCATCATTCTAGATAACTCATATGACCACTTGGCAATTACATTCAATTGTAACATTATTCCAAGAAAAATAAGTAAGCATCTTACAAGTTGCTTTCATTGCTAAAGCTTTGACTATCTCCAGATCAACCAGCTGATGAATGATCCTCAAACCCTAAGTGATATGTTGTCTCATATAATCCCAAGCCACCACACTAATGCCAATAGCCCATACATCCTAAAAAACTATAACATCAAAATTTAGTTTAATGTACCCCACTATAAGAACTGTGTAGTTAATGCCTGAGCTGGACATGAATGATTACATCTAGAGATGTAATTGCGGATTAAAACCAGTAGTAGATTGCACAACATTAAGAGGTGACCAGCCAATACCCTCAAATTTTAGAGTGCTTCTTCTATACCTAAGATACTAACATTAGACCTAAAATGATTCAAAGTTGGATGTATCCATATGAATGTATACACTTAAGAACTAGTCCAAAACTAAAGCCACAAAAACTAACAATGAGGATATGAGTAAGTTTGAAAGAGCCAACATAAAATGACAGTAGATTAAACAATAAATGACATTCTCCTTAGTATTTTCACAAATATCACAACATGGATGTCCTTGAATTTTCCTTTTGTACAACATTAAGTATATAGGTAAAATGTTTTGACAAGCACGCTATGCAAACTACCTAAGCTTTGGGGATACCTTGCATGGCCAAATGAAATGAAAGTATGAAGCCATAAATGTGCTGCAAGTGCCTTTATTATCTCCCACCTTTTGTTGTTTAAACATAGTGAACATAGTATGCTGACCTCCCTGAGAAATACTTAGATAGATCTAAATAGTAGAGCAACAAATCATAGAACTTACATTTGTACAATAAAATTTTTTAGCAAGTCAGCAACAATTAGCGAGTTAACAGTAGGAATTAACTGAAATGAGTTAGATTGTAGAAAATAGTTAGGAATGATTAATTGGAGGCTGGAGAAATTATGTAAAGGAATGAATGAAAAAGGAAAAGAACTGATGTTCGAGTCTCCAAAATAGAGTCAAGGAAGTAGAAGCAAGGGATAAGGAAGAGCTATTATTGCTAACATGCAAGGGAGAGCACATGAACATTTTCACAATAACAATATAAGAGCTCCATGATTTGATTTTTTGAAATTCAATGGTGATAATTCACAAGCTTGGATCAACAAATGTCACAAATTTTTCATGGTGAATTCGTTGTTAGAATACAATGGGATAGTTACCGCCGTAATGCATATGGAAAATGCTACGAACAATTGGTACTTGAACTACATATGGCAAAGAACATATTGGATGGGTGCAATTCACTAAACTGGTACTGGAGAGATTTGTAGATCCTTGATCTAAAATTATAATTGGACAATTTGACAAGCTACATTATGATGGCACAATAGCAGAGTACATTTAGAAATTTGAAGAACTCAAATCATTTATGGCTGGTAGTAGCAAATTTTACCAAAGGAGTACTTTGCTAAGAGCTTTACCAATGGCCTTAAAGAGAAAATTACTCAAATAATTGAAATGTTAGCTCTTTTGACATGAATCTTTCTATGGTTTTTTTTTATTCCACCAAAATCATAAGATCATAAATTTGACATCTCGAATTAGATAGTTCAAGATTACCAAATTAGACAATTCAAAAGCTTGAAGCATCTTATTACATAAGTAGGAATTACTTGGATAGTTGTCTTCAGCATAATTTATTTACCTACAGAGGACAACGTTTTTCACTCTAACTACGAAAACACTACCAAACTTACTCTTGGATATAGGAGAAGATATCCTTCTTAGATTTACCAACAACAGAATGGAGATCGAGATAATTTCATGCTTGTATGTTGAGAGTCTAATAGATATTATGTTGTAATTCAGGAGTTATGTTTCTGCTAAAGACAATAGAAGATTTCTCTAACTTTTAAGTGTTGAGTAGATGTTTGCTCATACAATTGGAAAACATATTTGATATTATGCATAGCCTGATAGAAAAGAAGGGTGTCATCCATAAATAGCAAGTGTGAAATCTATAGCACTTTGCGACATATAGAAATACCAACAATCAAATTATCATCCTTTATCTTTCTGACTAGAGTTCTTAGAACTTTAGTATAGAACAAGAGCAAATAAGGTGATAGTAGATCACCTTGCCTTAGACTTTGTTGAGGCTATAAAAGATCGAATTTTTCTCCATTAGGCATAATAGAATATGACACTTTGGTAACACATTTCATAAATAGCTCAACAAACTTTATATTGAACCTATATTTCAATAAAAATTTTCATAGAAAAACCTATTCTACTTTGTCATAAACCTTGAGATGTCTAGCTTAATAGCTATCTTGCACAATTTCCCCAGCAAACCTTATGTAAATGATTGATTGTTAACTTCAAAAGCAACATGGACGTTATCAATAGTATATCTTCTAGGAACAAAAGCAAATTGTGTCCCAAAAATGATAGTGTCTATATAAGTTCTTAACCAAATGCAGATTATTTTAGATGGAATCTTATAAGCCATATTGCATAAACTTATTGATTTGAACTGGCTCAAAAGTCTTGGTTTACTAACTTTAGTAATAAGCGCAATATGCATGAAATTATGATCATAAATACATCCGTCATCATTAAAAAAACCAAGTACATAAGAAACAACTTGCAATTCCACATTTTGGCAATATCTTCGATAGAATAAAGGGGGAAAGCTATCAAGTCCTAGTGCTTTCAATAATGGCATTTGAGGTAGTGCCAACTTGACTTCATCCTTTATGAAGGGTACAAGCAATTTGGGATTGATGTCATTGCTAATAGTGCTTTAAAGGTATTCAAGAACATAATCAATCACAATTTTTGAAGGGGAATTGGAACTATATAAATTTCAAAAGTAATTGAGAATAAGAGATTCCAAAGCAGCTTTGAGTGACATTACCCACTTGATTTTGATTTTAAACTAGCAATAAAATTATTACACACGCTAGTTGAAGCCTTAGCATGGAAGTAATTGGTATTATGATTTCCCTCATTCATCCATTCAACTCGACACTTTTGCTTCCATATAACCTCTTCCTAATCAAGTAAATTTTCCAACTCATTTTTCAAAGAAGCAATGCAAGAATGTGAGTCCATAGTCTAAGTGTCAGTAGAAAGCTGCTTAATTTGAGATTTCAATGAATCCATCCTTTTCTTGACTAAGCCAACCACATCCTTAAACCTACTAATAAGCCTCATCCAATAGTATTTCATGGAGTCACTTAGTACATCAAGATCAAAAACAATATTGGAATTCTGTTAAGATGTTTGAATAATTTTTCAACAATCTGCACACTTAATATAAAATCATTTGAATTTAAATCCTCATTTAGTTCTCTTTTTTGGGAATTAGGTCATTAGCATCAAATTTAGTCATAATGGGGGAAAGGTTAGAATTTTTGCAAAAGAGATGCTTAACTTGATGAAATGAAAATAGTTGAAACTGGCCCAAAGTAGCACAGGCTCTATCAAGTCTTTCTCATACAATGTTAAGATAACGAATAAGCTACGAAGATAAATGATGATGAGCAGCATCTAGTTCACTATTGAAATTAGTGAAATGGAAGTCTTAGCCATTCATTATAATTGGGAGATATAGTAATGTTAATGTGCCTAAATGATAGGGAGATGAGTTGAACCATGACATCCTTTTGCCATAGCATTGCAAGACCACCTAAAGAGCCAATTATATCCACCAAGACACCAAACAAATCAAATTTATCTCTAATTTTAGTCATAGAACCTGAATATAACTTTATTTTAGGAAGAAAGATATAACATGGGGATGATGCAAGCAAACCAAGTTGCTAACTTCTCCAACTATGCAAGGATTCCCTAGACCTTGGTAGTTCTAGCTCATGTAACTCATGGTGATTGGTTAGATTATGAAGCAACCGTTGCCATTGAATTCAAATCCTCAATTTTCCCAAAAAACACATAAAACAATAATCTTTTTTTGGGCTTCTAATTGCTATCCTGAGCTTTACAACTTTCTAAACCACAAACCTTATTCCTTACAATTGAAACCCTTCGGTGGACATTAGCGACCCTATCTAATTGGCATCATTTTTTGGATTCCTAGTGACTGGCATTGCTTTCATTAAAATACAAAGGGACATTAACTAAGGTGGACTCAACAAGGTGAGAAATTAAGAGAGTTAATGTGTTCTAGATTATAATTATCTCGATTGGAAATAATAGCTAGCTAATTGCTCATATTAAGCTCAATCACATCTGAAGCTTTCTTCAATTGACACATATTAATTTTAAAGCTAAGCCTAATATGTGAGAGTGACAAATTGTCTGATCCAAAAGATGTTTTTGTAGAAGGACAAGTAATCAGTCCAAGTTGATTTTTGGCCCTTTATGGAATGTCACTGGCTAGCCCATTCATGCCCAAGTAAGGATCATCTTGCTTGTTGATGGGCTTAATACTAGAAAAGCAACAATGTAGAGAATCAATGCTATTGTCTTCATCACATATTAATTCCTTCCCATGTTTAGATAGATGAACAAAGGATTTGCGAAACACATAAACCCCACAGATGTTAGAAAAATATTCCCCATTCAAGCCCCTACCGTAGAATGCCAAAGAAGTTTTCGGACATGATTTGGTTAAAAAGGTGAATAACTATTAGAGGCATCCATGCCAAATGAAGCACAAAGCCAAGAGCCATATTGGGTAAGGTCTGCTGAATTGAATCCCTCATTAAACTAGATGTCATTGTCTTCATAAACATGACCAAGAAACCTACACAGGTAACAAAAACTTGGAATGGCTTGTACTAAGCGTGTATGATATGTTTATCCCTATTGCTTTCTGTGATGCAAACAACTTGCTGAAGCAGTTTCAAAATATTTAGATCAACACAAGTTCAGAAAATGTTGTTACCATAGTGACAAGTAAAAGATAAATTGAACCCTTTGAAGAACCTTAGTTTGTCTTCACTCAATGAAGTAATTTTTGTCGACCACTTTTAAAATGGCAAACCACAAACATCAATCCAAAAATACAAAAATCCAAGTTGATCAATTTTGGATCTATATCTTTTCCACCCTACTCAGAACAATAATTTTCTTATCAAACAACCATGGAGAGCTTTGTAAAATCTTACTTTATCCCAAACATGATCGAAAATAAGAAAGAATCTAAATTAGCCCATTTGTTTAACTCCTATATCTTGCCAGCGATTTATAATTTTGGTGATAAAATTGCAGAGAACTACAAAGTTGAAGGCTTTTGATGAAACTAAACGTCATACTTATAAAACCAACTCTGGATCTATATAGGATTTGTCTCATTCCGCATTCTTGATAAACAACATGGTGTTTTCTTCCTAAATGAAAACTAAATTCTTAATGAGTTTGTCAAGATCAAACTCCAAGAATAACCAAAGAAATTGCCCGAAAACCACTTAGGACCTCCACATAAGAGAGGAAAAAAAACTCTAAAGTAGATGTAAAACTCTCAGAGGATAGACAACATGAATTTATAGTCTTGCTTATAGATCGTAATTTTTGGACCCTAGGATTCAATTCTCCGCTCTTTGTGACAAAAATTAATTTCTACCACAAAATTCAATTTTTTGAAAATTATTTAATATTTCATTTTATTTATAATAGTCTAAGTTTTACAATTTCAATTTTTTTAATTTTAATTTTAATTTATTTTTGAGACTTTATATTTTGGAATTCAAATTTAAAATAAAAATAAAGTTCAAATTTAAAATTTAAATTCAAACATTAAATTAAAAATTTAATTGTAAAAAAAACGTTTAGTAGATATGATTCTTCCAATTTTGATTTTGAAACTTATGTTTTGATAATTAATGATTTTCATATATAATATTCTAATACAATACCATGAAAATTTTATTTTAAGATGGATTTTAGAACACCGGCCAGTAAACGTTTAGGTATTCTTTTAACTTTTGCATTTTTTTGTGTTTCATTTTTCAGATTTTTGTAATCTTAATACTGTTTCTATTTTGCTGCTGCAGTTTTGGATATTTGAAAGGAATGAAATTCTGCATATATTTTAGATTAAGGCAATCTTTCTTAGTATTTTGTTGTGAATAATATGTTGGATTATGTTTTGGTTCATGTGTTGAATTTAGGAGAAATTGCAATTTTAGTCCCTCAACTATTGCCCATTTTGATTTCAGTCCATTTGATGTTGGTTAGCCATTTAATCTATTTTTTATTAATTTTTCACACATTAAATCTGACTTTTCAGATATTTAGTCTATTAGGCCAAAATATTCAAAATTGAGGCTACAATTTGCCCAGTTAGCTCTAATTGAGTGCAATATTTGGGCATTCTTGCCATTTGTCATGTGAGACCAATTAATCTACCATGTGTAATGCCACATCACTGTCACTTGCAATGTGTGATGCCACATCACTTAAACCCATTAATAAAAAATACCTAAATTCGTTAATAAAAAAATATTTGATATACATACATATATACACAAATATATGTAATATCATATGGTTGTGTTTGGTTGTAATGATGAGATTAGGTGTAATAAGGTTGGGATGGATAACTAAGCTATACAACCTGTGAATACCATCTAATATTTTGTTTGATTGCTAGATTTGAGAGTATGGATTTTCCAAACAAAATATACTTTTGTTATTTGATTGGTAAGTATTGATAATGTATAATATGCTCAAATTTACTAAACTAACATTATGGGCTATTATGATGACTAAAATACCCATCTATAACTTCAATAATATAAAATGCATTTTGCATGCAATAGCAACAACTTTTCTCCACCAGCACATAGCAAACAAACCCCACATGTGAAGAACCTCAAATAGGTTTTAAATAATTATTATTTATGTTTCAATTAGATGGGCAAAATTGAAATGGCAATTTAATAATTTAATTTTCAATTTTTTACATGAATGATGTGCTTTATGCAACTAGAAACACAATCAAGTTTGAGGGGATTATTTATACTAACAATTTTGGCAAGCTCGACGAATGTGCTAAAATTTTATAATTAAAAATAAATAAAACATTAATTTTTTTTATATCACTATAATTTTTAATGTTTTCAAAATATTTATTTAGATTTTTAGATGAGTAAAAGAAAACAAATTTGATAGAAGGAAAAATAAAAAACGCAATTATTTGAAGAGAAAAATATAAGAAAAGAGAAATGAAAACTGGTTGGTAGTTATGAAGTTTAAGTTTAATGACCTAACTTGGATTAACGTTGATATTTAAAGTTTAATTTAAAGAAGTTAATTTGGCTGGATTTAATTGGATGGGATTTAGGTTCAATCTATATTTTTTCTTATTTGGCTATTATCTTGTTTAAGTTGATTAGGTTTTAAAGTTTATGTTTAACTGATGTTTAACGGACTAATTTAGAATGTTTATTAACATTTGATGTTGAATTTAAATAAGTTAAATTGAGTGAACATTAGTCCAAATTAATTGACTCAAGACTGAGTGTTTTGACTAATTTTATCAGGTTTTATAGTATAATTTTAATTAATTAATTTAGATTAATGTATGATAGGGTTTAATTTTTAATTTCAATAAGTTAATTTGATTGAATTTAAATTGATTAGAGTTTAAGTTTAATTATTAATTTGTTTGAATTGTTTAGTATTTTTTAATCCAATAAGAGGTTAATAGAAAAATATCATGAACAGATAAAGGATCAACCTTTCATCTTTACACTTAGCAAAATGAGAAGAAAATTTGAGTGGAGAAGTAATATCTATGGCATATTTCAAGATACCATTCATTCTAACTTTATTTCTTTTCTGTTATTATAGAAAGTTAAAAGTTGAAATATTTTGCTCTCTCACGGAACATAATACACTAAGAGTTTGTTGGATGCATAATAGATTTTTCCTCATTTACAAAGGCTATACATAAGAATTTGTAGTTTCGATGAAATAATTTGTGTAATGTAGTTTGTTTAATTGCAGGCATTGATGGATATAATTAATGCAAACATTAGAAGGACCTTTTTGCGCTCAGAAATTAGCCAAAATACCAAAACAAGATAGGGTCAGTATCTTTTGTGTCTAGGTTAGGTCATGACCTAGATGAACCCAACCCAATTTGGGTTATTAATTGGGTAGCGGACCATTGATCAAGAAAGGATTTAACGCACAGTGATGTGCCACCTCAATCCGTACAGGCAAGGACAGCTTACCAACTATAAAAGGAAAGAAGTCACATTATTCCAAGTCATGTTGTTGTTATTCAATTTCATTTACGCTCTTTTCCTTATCTTGAGCTCATTTGATCACCTTATCAACTTACTAACTTAGGCATTAGAGGCCCTTAGCTAAGGGCGATTTTAGTTAGCCTAACATGCGTTCTTTTAGTTAGTTCAGGGGCCTAGAAAAATCTTTGTGCAGATTTAGGTTGGGATCAAGCTCATAAGTAGGGTCAATTTTGGAAAGCAAGGTCGAGGTCAAGGTCTTTGAGGCCAAAGCCACATCAGTTGGCGCAGTTTATGGAAGCTCTAACTTAATTCATTGATTGTGAGAGCAAGCAGTTAGTGATGGAAAGAACTCCAAGATGAACTGTAGATACTCCCATCCCCATATCGCCTATATCTCTATCGCCACTTATTTCACTTACCTTGCCCACACCACTTCTTATTACTATACTTCAAAATGTTAATGAAATAGGACAGAGGACTATGGCCTAGGACCCTAACAGAACTCAGGCAGTGCAACTAATAGAAATGATTTGGAATGATTGGTTTTTGAAATAAGTTAGAGGTTCTAGGATGAACATAAATGTAAAAGCTAGTTGGCGGTAATGACACCTATCCAGGTAGTCTTCATGCCAGTGAATCGACCATTATTTTAGGAAAGGAGATTGGGTCCTTTATTAGTTGATGGGGTGCAAGACTTGAGGATTTTGAGGGGTGAGGTGATGGTGAATTTTAATAGGGTAGAAAAAAGGCCAAGTTACCCACTGAATGTTTACCGAAGGGAGGAAAGATCAACGGTGGACTTGTAAAAGTTAAATAAAGGGGATCCCATACTTAAAAGACCCTAATCTTCACTCTCCAGAAAGAATGTTAACTAGATTAGTGACTAGGTCGAGGTCTTTGAACTCGAGTCACATTAGTTGGCGCCGTTTGTGATGATCTAATCGAAAGGCATCAAGAGATTAAATGAATCGAAATAGAACTCATATACTTGCAAAGCATTTAGAGCATTCAAAGTAAACTCAAACACTTAGAGCAAAATAAATCCTACATTTCATTGATTCAAGGTGATTATATTGAATTTGGCTCAAGCTTGTAATACAAGATAGGAACAAGAAACCAAGAAGATCTCAAGCCACACAAAAAAATAAAAAAACAACAAATAGCTACTATAACTAACTATTATGTAGAGTCCTTAGCTTATGTAGTAATATCTTAGGGATCCTGAGTTGGGAGAGCTGCGTTTGGGATCTTGCCCTTTTTAGTAATTGCTAAAGTAACCTCAATCTCCTTGACTAAGAATACAAACTCATCCTCAAATTTCTCTTCCCAAGACAGGCCATTAGATGGATAGTATTTCAAGTTAGCATCTTTGGTGAGGTTAAGCTTATCTAAATTGAATCCTTCAATGATTGTACCCAATTTCTTCAGTTAAGTTCGGCACTTCAAAAGCTCATGTAAGCATATTCAGCTACCTTTTCCTCAATCATGGACTCATGTAAGCACTTCAAGATGAACTCTTTATACTTGGAGGAGTTTTCAACTCTGCCCAACCCTTAGCGCAACCTTCATCATACGATGCCTTCTTCTTTGAGGCTAAGGACATTTTTGTTTTTGATATCTTCTACTCCAAGTCTATGATTTGCTAATCCCTATCTGCTAACTTCTCTTTGTGCGATGCAAGCTTGTTATCAATGGACTATTGAGTTAACTTGAGATTGGCCGTAATTTTTTCTTTAGTTTCCTAGAGCTCTGTCACCCCCATATCTCAAGTCATAAAGTAGTGCATCCAGAATGCACATTGTAATGACAATTGGTACAGTAAAAGGGACAAACAACATTAGCTATATGATAAGCAAATAGAAAAAAAAATTGTTTAGTGGAAAATAATTTAAGAAATGAGAGGGCATAGGGGGCACCTACATTATAGCATAGGCATCATGTTCCTTGAGTCTAGCAAAGTTCATAAGCGCAAGTAAGGCTTGGTCTTAGGTCGTCAAGCACCCTTTGTACAGCACAGATAAAGTCTCCCCAGATTAGGATCAAAGCACTGAGCTTTGATTTTCTAGTTCAGGATCAGAGTAGGGTATAAAGAATCACTATGAAAGGTTGAGTTGAAGGTCTTACAACTGTTACGCGCATTGTTCAGTAGGGATTCATGGTGTGCAATAATGTTGAGGTCAAGAAGAAAGATGAGGATAGGTTTAGGCTTGGACTACGTATTCTTACCTAAATGGCTCTCACCACTGACCCCCCTAGCCTTAGACTTCTCCAACAAACTTTTGATTAAATAAGTACGGGAAAAAAGCTCGGGCTCTTGCTTTTAGAATTGTGCTTATATTTCTTCCCCTAATATTTGTGAATATCCTTAGCTGTTGCCTCGAGCTCGAGATCATGGTGTTTGACCTCAATCTTAGGGACTTAGTTAATAGGCAGTGGCTGCTCAACTTCAACAAGTTGGACAGGTGAGCTTGATGACAGGCTTGAGGTCGAGATGGGTGCCGAAGCTGCAAAAACAAACATAAGCCCAGATGATTGAGCTTTGGCCAACAAAGCCTCTTTCTAGGCTTTCATTTTGTTAATTATTCTCAAGTTTTTTCTCAACATGGTTGTAAAATGAAAGATCAAAATAAAGTTAGACTTAAGCTTGAATAGATCAATAAGAAAAAGGAAAATGGTGAATTAATAGCGACAAAAACTGTTGCTAAGAGATTTGTGAACTTGGATATTAGTTGGTGAGAAGTCAACAATCATGAGAACTTCTTCTTTCAAGAGTTCCCCAACTTTATAAAGATGGTCAGTTAGGGAATCCACAAAGTGGTGCCCCTATGTGATCTCATTAGATATCAAGATTTTGGGTTTATTATGCCTTCAATTTGACTTGAACTACCATTGGCAATGGGCAGGAGCTCGAATGAAAAGGAATTGCTCATTCTAGGGACCTAAGAAAGTTGGAAATTTATCTAAGAATTTACACATTAGTCATGCCATGAGATAATAAAATCCATGCTTGTTAATTTAGGTCAAGTTCGTTATCGAATAAAGGGACCAAAAATGAGCAAAAAAAGGTTCGATCCCAAAGTACGACATTGTGATACAAAAATAAAGAATATGCTTTATGGCATTGGGAATCAGTTGAGTAGGGCAAATATCTAAGCCCACCAAGATGTTTTCAATAAAATCTAAGATTGAGAAGCTCAGACTTCCTTCTAGCAAGCCCACAAAGAAAACGGTGCAACCCTTCGAGAAAAGATGCATCCAATCTATTTTATTTGGAAAAAATAATTTAATATTCTAGAGAAATGTGCAACTTGGAGCTGGCTTTTGAGATTGCAAGAGATCTAAGTTTAGGTATAATCACTAACCATGGTGATGTAGCAAAAATATACTACACCACTTTGAGTTTTGATTGGGTTCACCTTTTGATGCAGAGGGCGGATTAACAAGAGGTGATCCCATTTTGGGGTTGTGGCTAGCCTCGAGATTGAGGTCATGTGAAGTAAGAGGAAAGGGACTCGAGATAAGGCCTATGTATGGAATAAGCTGGATAGACGTCATATCCACAAAACTCGAGAAGGGGGAGATATTGGCACTCAACCCTAGTTGGTTGAGGTTGAGAGTTCTTTCAGAAGAGGAACTCGAGCTCATTGTTACTAATAGGACAGACTTGAGATTGTGATCTTGCTAGAGGAAAAGGAATGCAAATTTGAGATCTAAAGGAGCATTATAAGATTGAAAGATGAGTGCTAGAGTAGAAAAGAAAAGAAATAAAGTGGAATTATGGGGCAACCATTAGGTATTTATAGAGGTATAAGGGCGACGATTAGCATTTTGAGGTAGTATTTACAGCCAAGATCAATTGTGCTCAATCCAACAGTTAAGGAATTTTCCTACCTATTTTCATAATATATAGGTCCATTTCTCTAGAAAGATGAACAAGCCAACACACTTGGAAAATTAGGGAGTCAATGATGGAGATAATTATTGCAAACATTAGAAATGACCATTTTACCCCTAAAATTAGCCAAAATACCCAAATAGGATAGGGTTCACAATTTTTCAGGGTCGAGTCGTGACCTAGATGAACTTGACCTATTTCAAGTTATGACTGAATAGCGGGCCATTGATCAAGAAAGGATTTGACGTATAGAGATGCACCTCCTCAATCTGTACAAGTGACAATGGCTTACCACCTATAAAAGAAAAAGAATCAAATAATTCATGGTCATGTTGTTATTATTCACTTTCATTTACGTTTTTCTCTTTACCTTGAACTCATTTGATTACCTCTGCAACTTAGCAACTTAAGCATCGAAGGGCCTTAGCTAAGAGAAATCTCAGCTAGCCTTATTCTAAGCTCACCTAACATGTGCTCTTTTGGTTAGGTTAGAGGCCTAAAAAGTCACTTGTATGGATTTGGGTTGGGATCGAGGTTAAAGGCAGGGTCAATTTTGGAAATCAAGGTTGAGTTCGAGGTTATTTAGCCCGAGCCGCATCAGGCATGTATCTCTATGTTGACTTCTTTCTTATTAAATTACATTAGGTAACAAGATTGTTGTACTACTAAATTGATTTCATTTTATTAAATCTTACAATTTGTACAAAAAATTTTGTTACACAAACAATTAGTAACTATACTTAATTAAATAAATAATATCATTATATTACGCATTGGTAACGAAAAAAATAAAATGCAAAAAAATTGCAAATGTTTTAGTAACTAAATATTTTGTTATGTTACAAAAATTTATTGTGACTAATACACTTTGTTGCCACTAATATCATATTTTTGTTAATGATACATTTTGTCACCATAAGTCCAACATTCGTAATGAATCATAAATTTTGTTACTAAGACTTTTTGTGATGGGCTTTAAGGCACTAAATTTAAGTAACGAAAAATTCATTACTTATATTTTAGGTAACGAATTTCAGTGTTACGGTAATGAAATTATTCATTACTAAAACTATTATTTATTGTAATTAACGGAAAAGAGAAAAACAAGGCAATACCTTCTACCACTTGATTTGAGTTATTTGGGCATCCACCAATACCTCATGATGTTGAATGTACTCCTTTTTCCTTACTTTCTTCTCCTTATAATCCTATAACTGTCCCCAACTCCCAATCAAAGTACGAGTCATTTCACAGCTACACCACCTATAGATATTGCAAATCTAAATTGTGCCATTTCATTGACGACTTTGAGGCATGTTATTCGTTGAGGAAATGAGTAACATAAGAACTTCATATCATGTTAATTCTTATTATGCATCATGTTCAATTTAAGTTTTATTATCGATCCATAACACATCTTGTTAATTTTTACATTAGATTTTTTGTGGGGTTAGTATTTGTTAAATCTCTAATCCTACTTTTTTTAGGGTTAGTATTTGTTAAGTCTCTAATCCTACTTGTCAATTCCTTAATGATTTATTATCTAGTTTTGATTACAACAAAATTATGTGTTAAACCATGTGTTGAAATTAAAATTATCTTTCCTTTACAATCTCCTATGATCTGCCATGATGTGTTGGAATTTACTTTTCTTATTTGACATGATCTAAAGATTCTACCTTGGTATTCCTACGTTCATGAATAGGAAAGAAAATCTATTATGCCGCATATTTTGTTAAGCTCAAAATTTGTGAGATAATTATGATTCCAATGAACTTGTACCATATATCATTGATTTCTCCACATTAAACAGTCACTTACCATTTTAGCATTTATAGTCATTGTAAATGCAGATATAAATTAGAAAAATTTGAAGCATTCTATGCAAATATTGGAGACATGGAAAAGTTTTATTGAGTGTTCTTGTGAAGCTAGGATGCTCTTATACAGCTTTATGCTTAATTATTTCTTATTCCTTACCTTTTAGTGTATTTTCGAGGGACCCTATGTTAAAAAAGGTTAATAGGGGCTAGCCTTCGACGAATCCTAAAGAAACCAGGATAAAGCTCTTTCTATTTTGAAAGGCATAGTGGTGCAAAGGGATGAAAGTCATATTTGCTGTCAAACGATCCCTTGTAGAGAACAAATCGAGCATTTGGATACTTTGAGAACCTTTTGATAAAGAACTAGTAAAGTGATGTCATTCCAATCTTTTTTGGTGTTTAGAGTTCTAGTCTGGAAGGAGAGTCCATAGGTTGTTGTATGAGTGGTAATAAGTTGTGTATCAGTCTAATGAGGTTGTACAAGTGAGGCTGACAAAAGTTCCCCAGGTTTATTCACAAAGCAGCTAGTTTCACAACATTCTAGGATCTGTGTTATCTTGTTTAGGATTTTGCTTTTATATCTATTAAGAGTTGGTTCTTATCTTTCTAAGATGTTTCAATCCTTACTCTTTTATTCCGTCAAATTATTGTGCATTCCATAAAAAAACTTCTGATATCTTAATTAATTTGATAGGTTCATAACTTTAAGGGAAAGCTTATGTTGTGGAATAGGCATCATTGAACTATTATAAGTACTAGTGTTTATTTATTAGTACTTTATTGCTTTATTTTGTCACTGGACTAACTAGTTTCTTAATAGGTTTTATAAACTCTAGTTAGTGTCTCAAATACTTTTTGCAAAAGACTTAAGTTCTTTGAAAGGTCAAAGAATTTTGAGTGATAAATCTTTCAATGCATTAAAATCTGAAAAGATGTAATTTACCTCTCTCTCCCTTGGCTCATATCCACTTTCAATTGGTATCAAAGCAATATGCTCTATTTTGTGGTGTAAATAGGTGAGTCAAAGTTTCTATGACCATTAATACTTTGATGTCTTTGTAGAAGGGCAATTGCATAATCGACTTTTGTTATTCAATGGTTCCAATTAAGCTATATGTAAAAAATTAAATGTAAGAATATATCATTACCCTAGATTTTAATTTATATTCTGAAGGATTAATGAGAATTGACTAGTGATGATAAGAAAACCATCTTGATTAATGCAAAAGGCCAAAGATATTCTATCATGTGCTTTGACAAAAAATGAGTATAATTGAGTCAATGCATGCTCCATAAGAAAGTAAATATAGGAAATGTGGCAAGTAACCTACAAAGGCACCAATTATGTTCCATAGCAGCAAATTGCCCATCTCATTCATAAACATAAAATGTTCTTGATGAAATCTAATAAGATGATAAATTAGATATATTTGTAGTTCATGAAATTATTAATCTCATGTTTGGACTTAGTAGAATTATAAATGAATATGAGCAAGTACGGAAGATTCTTAGATCACTTCCTAATGAATAGATGTTGAAAGTAATAGCTATCCAAGAAACTCATGGTATTGAGAGCATGACAATGAATAAATTGAATAGATCTCCAACACATATGAAATGACACTGCTAAACAGAGGTGGAGATTTGGAAAAAGTAAGGTTTTGCATGAAAAAATGGATGATTTGCTGGAAGAACTAGATAAAGCATATAAGGAAAGATTTGGAATAGAAATGGAATTAGCCAACAGTTGTCCAGATAGAGCCACCATCAGCCAGAAATTGACTGCCTAAATCTAAGCAGGTTGGTCACTAGCCAAGTGGCAGCTATGACCAGCCCATGGCTAGTTGCCAAGTTGACTAGATTTAGGGAGGCTAGCCATTGGAGATGCAGTCGCATATGAATTAGCTTGGGGAATAGGTTGAGAATTTCATTTCTTTCTTTTCTTTTTAATTTTTTTACTTCTAATTTATTTTTTAAATTTCTATATATAAGATCAATTATGCTATTTTCATTATATAAGTTAAAATTATGTTGTTAATATCATATATTAGATTTTTATTTCTTTACTAGTAAGTAATCATAAATTATAATATATTTATATAAATATGTGTATGTACATGTGTATATAGAAATATATGTCTATATATTTGTGTGTATAAAAGTCATATCATATATTTGAAATGACAAAATACATGCATGTTGCCAACTAGGGAAGAAGACAAAAAATATCTACTAGGCGGTCCACTTAGAACTTGTCAATTAGGATTTTGCTAACATATTAAAATCTCTAAGTTATCATGAGTTTTGCTGGCTAATGTGAAAAAATAACTAAAAAGGACAATGTTTTGATACATATAGGACTAAAACTATAATTTTGAAACTTATAAGGAAAAAAATGCTAATTAGGCAAAACCGCAGGATGAAAATTGCAATTTTACCTTATATTCTCAATGATAGAGATTATTTTTTAAAGTTAAATCCAAAATTGATGAAGTTATTTTGGTTGGTTATTCAATGCATAACAAAGCGTATTATATGTCTAATAAGAGGAAAGGAACGATCCAATAATCTACACATGCAACATTCGATGAGACTAACCCTTCTTATGCCAAGGAACACTCGAGCAATGAAATTGCAAGATTTTATGAACCAGCCAAGATTCTAAAATGAAAGCCATTGATGTTGAATAAAGAGGAAATATTATCATTTTGAGAAACAAATCCTTTGCGGAACTTAATTCCAATGGCTTGATGGAAAGGACTGAACAAATAACCAAAATGTTAAAACATATTTCCAATCATCTAATGATAGAATCATTGGAGATCATAATGATAGAATAACTATTAAATCTAAAGCTCAATAAATTCCAATGGATATATGAATCTAATTGTGCCTTTATCTGAATGACTAAACCTAAGGATATCGAGGAGGCATTGAAAACTAGTTTAGATTAATGATGACATTTCTAAATTATTTGGCAAGTTTTTGGAAATAAAAAAATTAAAAAAAAATGAGATTGGCTAAATGGCTGTTTACTCTAATAGTTGATTGATTAAATGAAATTTCACTCCATGGAGATGAAAGTTGACATATGACTATTTCTTTAGCAAGAAAATGAGGTAGAAAAAATGCTAGTTGGTTGCTCATGAGCTTGCAAAAATGCGAGTTCAATTTTATTTTCCATATTCAATGTTTATCCATTTGGTTGCTAAAGTGGGGTTTAATTTGACGATTCATTTACTCTCTAACCTTTTTTAATCCCTTATAACTTTTATTAGCTATCACTGCAAACATTTTGATCTAAACCATTTCTCCCTGTACAAAATAGAAAACTCATACGCACTAAAATTTAGGAGAAAAAGGTAGTCTGACATAAATATGAAGTAATTCGATCTTATAGAAAATAGAAAAGATTGAAAGTGAAATAAAGATGTGTTCAAATTATAAAAGTGCAAGGGTCAAATTAGTTCATTGTACATGGTATGAAAAAATATTTGGTGAAAGAAGAATGTCATAATTGTTCTTGGATATTCTTCCCATTATAGCAAATTCACATCAGAAAAGAATTTAAATGACTTATGATAGTTCTATCTTTATTCACTAATGCAAAAATTACATTTTTGATCCTCAAACAATTATCTATTGAAAACACGATATTTTATGTTATTTAAACTTATTTTCTTTATTAGCTATCATTGCAAACATTTTTATCCAAACCATTTTTTCTGTACAAAATAGAAAACTCATATACACTAAAATTTAGGAAAAAAAAAACGTAGTTTGATATGAATATGAAGTAATTAGATCTCATAGAAATTAGAAGATATAGAAAGTGAAAAAAAATGTGTTCAAATTATAAAAATGCAAGGGTGAAATTAGTTCATTGTACACGGTATGAAAAAGTGTTTGGTGAAAGAAGAATGTCACAATTTTTCTTGGTAATCTTCCCATTATAGCAAATGCCCATTAGAAATTAATTTAAATGACTTATGATAGTTCTATATTTAGTTCTTATTTTTATTCACTATTGGAAAAATTACATTTTTGGTCTTTAGACATTTATTTGTTGAAAACATGATATTATATATTATTTATACTTATGTTCTTTATTAGCTATCATTGCAAACATTTTGATCCAAACCATTTCTTCCTGTATATAATAGAAAACTCATATACACTAAAATTTAGGAAAACAAGTGTAGTCTAACATAAATATGAAGTAACTCGATTTTATAGAATATAGAAAAGATCGAAAGTGAAATAAAAATGTGTTGAAATTATAAAAGTGCAAGGGTGAAATTAGTTCATTGTACATAGTATGAAAAAGTGTTTGGTGAAAGAAGAATATCATAATTGTTCTTGGATATTCTTCCCATTATCGCGAACGCCCATTAGAAAAGAATTTAAATGACTTACAATAGTTCTATCTTTAATTCTTATCTTTATCCACTATTAGAAAAATTACATTTTTGGTCCTCAAACATGGCCACTTATTCATTTTTCATCCTTAAACAATCTTGAGTTATAGTTTCAATCCTCAAACAATAATGTTTTTCACTATTTTGTCTTTGTTGTTATTTTCGGTATCAAAACTGACAAAATTTGGTTATGTGACATGCACATGATTGCTCTTGGTGGAAAACATTCACATTGGCCTTGCCTTCATTTCATTTTCTATTTTTTTTTTGATAAAATTAACCTAAATACTAAGTTTTCCTCAAATCTGTCAAGCCTAAATTCCAATTTTTCCATTAAATCTTAACTCTACTCAAATTCCAAATAAGTGTAATTTATTATAACCAATTGGAATAGAATTGAAATCTCTATTGCCAAATCCCAAAATTACGACAATAAGAAGCAGGGGTTGTTAAGTGCATGGGGTAATCAACAAAATAGCAATAAGAAGCAAGCGTGTTCCTAAAATGAACCAAAAAAGGCCATGAAAGCAAGAAATTGTTGAAACACTAGAAAGAATCATCTATGCTAATGATAGGGCTAGAGAGCCTACTTTAAATTCTAGTTACTAGGCAGACAATACATGTGGCTAGCAACATATGCCTTATCATTCTCCACTTCATCGAGGCAAGAAATAAATTGAGCCTACCTATTTCCACCATGCAAATGATTTTCATCAAAAAGTTTTTAGCAAATAGGAAGCATGTCCAACATATTTATGTGGCTCATAAAGTTCTCTAAGATGCAATGAGTTAACTTGTATGTAGAAGTTCATAGAGTTGAAAAAATTGGGAAGAGTTGTCACTAGAATAGTAATTTATTAGTGGTACATTGAAATGTGCTTGATATGAAGGTTGTTATTAGCTTTTAAATTAAAGATATTTTGATTGTGGGTTCATGAGTGCCACAATATGTCTATCATTTATTTGAACTAGTATAAAACCACAATTAACTATTGCACATGTGTGGTGATTATTGTGTAGTAAACTAAAATGTGATATCATATGCTTAGAGGTTTGAGGAACTCTTTCTGGATACTACATAACCACATTATCTGTGTTAAAATAGCACATGTAAAATCCAAAAACATTAATGATATAAAGACACAATTGCCTAATTACATTGTTGAAGGTTAATCAAAATTTTATTTGGATGTGTAAAAGAATTTCAAAAGGAGGAGAGTCAGCTAGGTCTATGTAATTACACAATAGTCTTTATGTGCTCTAAGGAGACCTTTCGAATTTCCAATAGTCTAAAAAATGTAACAACAAAATAACCTGTGTGTAATTACATCTATATAATGCTATACACCTTACCATATTTGGAATAAGTAGCAATATTGTAACAAACAAGTAAAAACTAGGCTAAAACCCAAATTTTTTGTAGTTAAAATGTCTCTCTCCTTACATTCATTTGCATATATTTTCTTACTAAAAATTTCTTCCTTCGTTCTTATCATTCTTAAAACTCTCACCACAATTCCACACCTAAAAAGCCTAACAAATATGGCATCAGAGCACAATTATTTCAATTGTGTTCTTTGCATCCTTTTTGTTCTTAAAATCAAGTATTTCATCCTCAAGATGGCATCAATTTATTTATAAAATATTTGACATGACCTCTATCCAAATACCAATTTTTATGGTGAAAACTATGCCTTCTAGAGTGACCAAATGCAATTGCACCTCATGACTTTAGATCTTTGGGATGTTCTATAGAACACATGTGCTAAAGCACCTCAAGAAGGTTGCAGTAACAAGTGGATAGAAGAAGAAGAAAATTTGCTTAAGAAAAATCTATCTGCTGTAAAAATTATACAACAAAGTGTGAGCAAATAAATTATCTAAGACTTTTTGGGATTTGAAAGGCAGAAGAAGCTGGAGATATTCTCAAGCAATTCTTTCAAAGAAACAATAGAGTCATCTCTTTGAATCTCCAAATACTTTGGATAAGTTTTGACAATTTGAAAATAAAAGAAAATGAAGGTATGAAAGAATTTCTCAATAAAATTTCTAGAATTATTTCACAAATTCAAAAGTTTTTATGGTGTTATTGAAGGAAGAAAAGTAGTTGAAAAGGTTCTTAGAAGTCTTACTCCAAAGTTTGATCGTGCTATTGCAACAATTGAAGAAGCTAAAGATCTTTCCATTTATACCATAAATAAACTTACAAGTTCTGTTCAATTTCATGTGGAAAGATTCGACTAGTCATAAAGTCAGCCTTTGAGCAAGCATTTCAATCCACATAATGTTTTAGACAAGAAAAATCCAAAAGATGGAAGACGGGCCTTTTCCAACAATAAGGAAAAATAACAAGGCAAGAATTTCAAAAGAGGAAACAATATTTTGGTGGCTCAAACTTTGAATGCCACATTTGCAAAAAATCAAATAATGAGACAAAGGATTGCTTTTTCATATGTAAAAACTGCAAGAATGCAGATCACTCCTATAGTCGATATAAAAATGATAAGGAATAAGCAAACTCCTCCAAGGATAAAGGTAAGCAATTATTCTCTTGTATGAATGAACAAGATGGATATTAAAACGCATGGTATGTTGATAGTAGCAACAACAATCATATGATTGGAAATTGAAAGATGTTCGTGGAGTTGGATTCTAGCCACACTTTTCACAAAAAACTTGGAGACGCAAATATTCAACATGCAACAAAAAAAGAAGTAATAGCAGAACAAACAAAGGGAGGTAACATGAAATTCATAAGTGATGTTCTTCATGTTCCCAATCTTACTCAAAACTTATTACGTTTTTGACAACGCTTACAAAAATCATATCTTTTGATGATGAAAAGTACAGAATTTTTAACATAAAAACTAATACTCCAGTTGCTACAATTGAAATGACTTCAAACAAAGTTTTTTTTTTGTCATGTCTTCGGATAAGAAAATAGCTTTTAATAGTGATGTCATTTATAAATTTCACTTATAGTAGTTGAGATGTAGACACTTGAATAACAAAGGACTACAGTTACTTGAAATGAAAAATATGGTAGTTGGTCCTCTATCCAATGAAAGGAAAAACTAAGTGTGTGAAGGGTGCATCTATGGCAAGATGTATAGACTACCATTTCCTAAAACCTCTTATAGAACCAAAACCTCTCTTAAATTAGTGTATGCAATATTTGTGGTCCTATGAGAACTCTATCACTTGGTAACACCAAATATTTCATTCCCTTAGATTTTACAAAAAATGATGTGGTAATTTTTGCATGAAAAATTAGAGGCCTTTTCTATTTTTATTTAATTTAAAGCTCTTATAGAGAAGTAAAATGGATGGTGAAATCAAGAATTTGATGACTGATTGTGGAGGAGAATCTTTTCACACTCCATTCATGAAATATTGTAAGAAAAATGGCATTCAAGGACAACTCACAATTTGGAAAAACCTGCAACAAAATGAAGTTGCTAAAAGAAAAAAAACCAAACTATTGTGAAAATAGCTAGAAACATTCTTAAAGGTAAAAGATTGCACAATAAATTTTGGGCAAAAGTTATTCACATGGCCATTTATATCCTCAATTGCTCTCTTATCATGGTGGTGCCAAATAAAACTCTTTTTGAAGCATGGCACAAAAGAAAATCAATTGTTAATCATTTTAAAGTTTTTGGGGGTGTTCCATACTCTTATATTTCAACTCCAAATAGAGATAAATATGATGAAAAAGGAGAAAAAATCATTTTTATTGGGCAAAGATATGACTTAAATGGTTATAGACTTCATAATCTAAAGACTAACAAATTGATCATTTCAAGAGATGTGATTTTCGAGTGAGCAGGTGTAGCTATCAACTCACAGGAGCTGTTATGACATTAGAATCTAACTATAACAGAAAATCTAGAAAATACACAACAAGAAAGCACTTCAAAATAAGAAAATTTGGATCCTGAATCACCTCCAAGGAAAGTATGATCTTTGAGAGATATTTATCAAAATTGTGCTATTGCTTTCTTTGGTTGTGAACCTCAGAATTTTGAAGAAGTTGTAAAAGACAAAGTTTGGAAAAAATGCATAAATGAAGAGGTTGAAACCATTGAAAAAAATAAAACTTGGGAGCTTGTTGATTTACCTCAAGGAAAAGATGTGATTGACCCAAAATGGGTGTTCAAAAGCAAGTTAAATAAAGAAGGTTCAATCCAAAAACACAAGGCAAGATTGGTAGCCAAGAGTTATTCCGAACAACCAACAATTTATTTCACTGAAACATTTGCACCAATAGCAAGAATGGAGATAATCCGCATTGTTCTAGCACTTAGAGCACAATTGGAGTTAAATGAATTACAATTGGATATATTACATTTTTTGATGGAGATCTTGAAGAAGAGGTTTATGTTAAAACCTCAAGGCTATGAAATCAAAGAAATAGAGAAAAAGGTGTACCTGTTGAAAAGGGTCCTCTATGCCTTGAAACAAGCACAATAGCTTGGCATAGCAAGATTGTTGGACACTTTTGCAAGAACAAGTTCTAAAGAAGTCCAAGTGAGCCATCACTTTATGTGAAAAAATAAAGTATAAAAGATTTCTTACTGTGTTTTTATATGTTGCTGATCTTATTTACTTCGACACTAACATGTAAATCATGGAATAGTTCAAGACAAATATGATGCAAGAATTCAAGAATACAAATTTGGGATTCATAAGCCATTTTCTTAGAATTCAAGTGAGATAATCCAAGGGATAGATCTTCATCTCTCAAAAAAAATACATAGATGATTTGTTGAAAAAATTCCACACGGAAAAATGCAAATCAATTGCAATGCCTTTGGGTTTGATGAGAAGTTGCAACAAGAAGATGTTGAAAAAGTTGATCCAAAATTATTTACATGTCTTGCTGAATCTTTATTTATTTTACAAATACAAGACCCGATGTTGTTCACTCTATAAACTATATTTCTCGATTCATGAGTGAACCAAGTAAGGATCATTATGCTGCAGTAGAATGATCCTTTGTTATCTACAAGGTACCACAAGATAAGGCATCAAATATGAGAGAGAAGAAAATAAGGGGTAATTTTTCAATTTGGTTCCTAAAGTATGCTACTAATTTAATATTGGTCTCTGTATTTTAACATGCTTCACATTGTGTCCCTAAGGTTCCTTATTTTTGTTTAATGTGTTCCCTCCATCAATTCAACCATTCAATACTTAACGACCAAGTCATATGCTAGTCACTTGACTTAAAGGCAGTGTTATGCTTTTATTTTTATGAAATTTCTAAGTTCTAGATATAAGGGAAAAGAAAACCCTAGAAATAGAATCCGTAAATCAAGAAAAGCCCTAGCTTCAAATTGGAACCCATTGCACTTGTTAAATGAAGAAAATATTACTAATTTAAAGCTATGTGTACCTAGTGTTGAAGATTCTACCCCCATTCAAGCACAAGTGAAGTGGAGGAAGGCATTGACGTTAGTTTTTCTATGAATGGAATGAAAGTTACACTCAAACCTTGGGACATCGAATCATGGTAAGTTTTCTATTCGCAATCAGAATATTTTGAGTAATGGAAAAAATAATTATGTTTAGTATTGAAAATTTTGCTATTTGTAGCTATAATATGTAAATGTTATTTGTAGTCAGAAATTTTTATGTTTAATGTTGAAATTTTTTAATGTAAATGTTGTTTGCTGTAATTGCATTGCCTGAATTCATTTAAATACAACGTACTCTATTTTTTGGCTTATTTACTAATTTTAGTTGCTAGTTGATGGTTAAGGGTGATATACTAATTGTGGTTTAAGGGGTTATACTCAATGTAGTATCGAAATAGTGCCCCACAAGCCAATTAGATTGACATGTAAACTGTTTCACTTGTGATACAATCTTGATTGAATGATATTCTTTATATGGCCTTCTTTATCTTATGCTTATATTAACTTCACTAGCATTTGGATGAAGTCTTTAGATCACACAAGAATTCGGGACTTGGTCACATATTGGGTGGTGATCATGGAATAAGTATTATATAGTCATGATGTTAAATCTTCTAAGTCATAGGATCAAACAAGACATGGAATCTAAAATTCGAATAGACTTGCACTAATGATGCAAAAATTCAAGAGTTGGATATTGCTCCATTTCATGAGCAATGCTATATGAGATATGGGTGCATATTAATAGGTGCTTGTTAGGGAACAAGGCACTAAAGACCCACTCAAAGAATTCACTAGATAGTCGTAATGGCTAGTCGATAGTAGTAAGTTCTCTAGTTTACGCTATAGCATATAATTAGTCCTTTGATATGAGGATCCATGGTAACCTTGTGTTTGGTCCTCATGCTTTGACTCCTCCTTGGTCACCTAGTAGGGTGTTTGAGTGGTGATTAGGCATGAGGTACTAGACATGAAAATTTGTGAGATTCAAAATGGAATCTAACTCCTAGTCAATTTGAAAGGCAAGTGTATCTCCTATCATTCTATAATGATCGATTTTAAGGAGTCCTTGTGCAAAGCAGTAAGATAATTTGAAAAAGAAGTTTTTCAAAGATGATGTCATAAATTGCAATAAAAAATTAGAAATAGAAACATAGTATCAAGGCTATTAGGGAACCAATAAATATCTTACCCTAGGCCTCTTTCAGGAGATAGGAGACGAGAGGATTACATTTGCATTGTTTGCGTAGAGCTAGAATGGTTCTATAAAAGTATTCATTTTGGCCAATTAGTTGGGCTCCATGGGCTTGAGGTTGAACAACCACCATGGAGATTAGGTACTCTTCAATTAATGAGATTAATTGAATTGAGTCGATTAGTTTAAATGAGTTTAAACCAAAATGAATATTCGATATTCAAAAGTTACAATGGTTTTGAGCCCATGTCCAATGAATGGTAGAACCTAATAGGTCATACACAAAATCTAACTGCATATCATAGACGGTGAAAGGGAATTTTCTATGATTTAGAAAACTTCCCACATGACCGATTTTGAAGGTTGATCGATTGACACTGAAGTTGTGCTTATTTTTGGCTTGATCAATTTAATTGTTAAATTGATCTAATAAATTTAAGAAGTTAAATTAAAATCAATAATTAAGAAGTCAATTATTTGGTGCCAAACATTTATCAATTGGTTAGCTTAAAGGGTTAAGTTAACAATTGTTAGCTTCAAGAGTTAATTAACTTAAAAAATTAAGTGAATTTAATTAATTAAATTAAAGAAGTTTAATTTAATTAATATGGAGAATTGATTTTGGAGGAAAAATTTGAATGAAATGTGTATTTGGTGTGGCATTAGAATTTACTTGGATGACATTTCATAAGATGAAATGAAGATCTAAATGAAATTCAAATGCACACACATAATTCACATGTCTTGCAAACTTGCAAGAAAAGTGGGCGGTCCCCCCACCCTAAGGAAGGTGTGATGCCACCTTGGCATCACACCGTCCTCCCTCTATATATTGATATAGAGAGGGACTGCCATATGAGATGTAAGACATCACATTCTATGTGAATTAGATTCTCCCTAAATTTCCCTCCAATTTTCAAGTGTAGCATCATAAGTTAAAGCTTCACTTTTTTTTCTCCTACCTCCAAAACTTTAGCCTTCAGCCTTTCATGTTCTTCTCATTGTTCTCCATCTGATAATGAGAGGAATTGGTGTTGCATTGGTGTGTGGATCGTAACATTTGAAGCAAGACAATTGGATTGCTATGATTTTTAGGGATCCAGTTTCTGGCAATCTGTTTAGAGAGATTTTTGGAGGACTTTTGGAATTCTTATTGTAGTGATTTTTGGCCTGACGATACCTCAAGGACTGGGTGATATTTTTGAAAGTTTCACTCAATTCGGAGTTGATTTGTATGGTCAAATGTTAAGCGGAATCTGCTGCGCCGACTGTTTGACAGTTTCTGGATTGAAGAAGAGTTCTTCACCATCTCCTTGGATTATAACAAATCAAGGTAATTTTCTTCATAAATCTGAATCATTAGCATGCTTTGATCCTTGTTAGCTTGTGTACCCTAGTTAATTTTAGTTTTTGAAGTTTTAATTATTGGATCCTAGTGCTACATAGTCTACTAGTGGTATCGCAGGCTAATTCATATTATGATTTGAATTTTTGATAGATTGATTCATGTGATGAATTGATCAAAATCACCAAATTCTCAATTCATATGATGTATTGGAGCTTTTGGATGATGTTGTGTGCGGCGTCTTGATTGATGAATTGAAAGCTTGCTAATATGTGTTTTAAGTGTTAATTCATATAGTTTGTATGCTTTAATTCATAGGTTCTAATGTTGAACATTGATTTAGCATTTGTTGATGTTATATGTTGACATAGCATGCTAAATTTGGTTTTAATGTGTTTTGCTCATTTTTGGGTCTAAGTGGATTGAATTTAATTGGAGATTTTTGGAAGAATGTGATTCTCACTTAAACTTGATTTACGAAGCATGCTTGGGCACTTGAAATTGCAGTTTTAAAAGGTATTTAAGATCTGAAATTTCATCTATATCATGTGTTTTAATGTTTAGGAGGTGTCCTAAAACTTTTGGTGTACAAAAGCTAAACCAAAATTGACTTAACTAGTTATAAAACTCAAAACAAGGCAAGCTACCATGCCCGGCCGTGCACTGGCTGGGCAGTGGGTGCGCCCCACTACATGGCTGTGTGGCTTGGCTGGGGTAGCAATGAAAGAAAGAGTAGCACTAGGATCTAATAATAAAAAATTCATTAGCTTAAATTAACAAGGCTACTCCTACAACCAATGATCTAGTCATGCTATTGATTTGGATTAGGATGAAGAATTACCTCTTGTAGCTCAAAACTAGGGAGAAAATCAATGATCTCTCTCGGATCCAGAAACTATCTAGAATCGACACAGCGGAAAGGTGGCAATAATTGCCCTTGTTGAACTGCTCCAAAATTCACCAAATTAAATATGGAACACCTCCACACACTAAGGAAGCAAATGTAAAAAATTTGGAGTAAAACGAATTTTGGATCGCTCTAGAAAAATTCTCCAATCTAGAGCTATTGCAGACGGATCTCCAAATTCTAGCAAGTCAAGTGCCTTGCCACTATTGTTATGATCCACACACCAATCAATTATCCAGTTTCCCCTCACTAGAAGCTGGAGTTAGAGAGGATAAAATGAGGAAGAGGAGGCCAATTTTCAGGGTGGGAAGAAGAAGAGATGCAAAGCTTCAACACATGATGGAACGCATAGAGAGAGAGAGTTTTTGGACAGAATGCAAAGAATCTAATTCTTCACACTTTCTATATGGACTGAATGATCCTTTAACCCCCTCTATATCTATATATAGAGGTTAAAAGGTGTGATGCAAGTTGGAATCACACCTTCCTCAAGGGAACCGCCCAAGTGGCATGCCAAGGTGGCAAATTTAAACTCAAGTTGGAATCTTATTCCAAATTAATTAAGATGCAAATTTAAATGAACACTTCACTTAAATTGTCCCTCCAAAAAATACTCTTCCCATTAATTAAATTAAACACTTTAATTTATTTAAGTAACCTTTGATTTAACTCTTAAATCAAACAAGCTTAACACTTAAACTTAATTTAGTTAACTCTTTAAGTCAACTTGACCAATTGATAGTCATCTTGGTGCTAATTAACTCCTTAATTATTAGTCTAATTTAGCTCTTTAAATTAGTTGATTAATTTAACACTTAAAATTATTCAAGCTAAAATTGACAGTCAAATTGTATCATTGAAAATCGGTCACGAAGGAAAAATCTTTGACACTCAGAAAATTATTCCATCATGCTTGGAAGTTAATTGGCTTTTGTGTATGACCCAATAAGTTCTACTATTCATTGAACATGGGCTTACAACTCTTTGTGACTTTTGAATATCATATATTCATTTTAGTTTAAAACTCTTTTTGAACTAATCAACTCAATTCAATTAATCTCGTTAATTGAAGAGTACCTAATTTTCATGATCAATATCCAACCTCAAACCCATGAGCCCAACTAATTGGCTGAAATGAATGTTTCGGAGAACCGTCATTGCTTTGTGCATACCATGCAAATACAATCCTTTCGTCTCCTATCTCCCAAAAGTGGCCTAGGGCAAGATATTTTTTGGCTCCCTAGTAGCCTCAATACTATGCTTCTATTCGCAATGTTCAATCCCATTGTGTGGCCTCACTTTTAGAAAAACTAATTTTTCAAATTATCACACCACTTAGCGCAAGGATTTCTTTGAATCGATCATTATAGAATACATAAGAGATGCACCCACCCTTCACAAAAGTGAAGAGTATGATTCCATCTTGGATCTCACAAACCTCCATGCTAAGTAGCACATGTCTAGTTTTAAGGTGAAAGACCCGCTAAGTGATTAAGTAAAAGCCAAAGCAGGAGGACAAGACACAATATTACCATAGATCCTCAAGTTAGAAAAATAATAATATGCAGTAGCATAAGTGAAAAAATTAGCCACTACCGACTTACTACTATAGCTATCTACTGAAATTTCTGGTGGGTCTTCAATACCTTGTACTCAAATAAGCACCCACTAACATGCACATGTATTGCATACGATTTCTCCCATGGAATGGGGCACCATTCAACCCTTAGATTGATGCATCATTAGTGCATGTCTATTTGGATCTTAAATGACTTGTCTCATAAGATCCTATGACTTGGAAGGTTTGTTCCATGATCACTACCCAGTGAATTGACCGAGTCCCATAGTCTAGTGTAATCTAAGGGCTTTATCCAAATGCTTGTGAAGAAATAATGAGCATAAGATGAAAATTTCCATATAGGAAATTTCATTCAACCAAGATTGTATATACAAGAAAATAGTTTTACAGGGCCAATCTAATTAGCTTGCTGGGCACTATTCCAACAAGTAGTGCACAGTTTCAATTTTGATGAGTTTTAAGTGTTATTTTGTGTTTCTTAAGTGAACAAAAGTGTTTTATTTCACACATAATAGATGCACAAGTATTGTACAAGTTCTCAAAACTATGTTTGTCATTTTTATTACTTCATCAATCTTATTAAAGTTGATCTCTAATTGTTGCAATAATGAGAAGCATAATGGTTATGCTTATTTTTCTGAGGCAACTTTGTCTACTTAGTTGTCACCTCTATCAAATGATAATGTATTTTCTATGTTTGAATCACTGATGAGATCTTAGATCAAGTCCTAAATTGTCTTCCAAAGATAATCACAGGCTTATGCACGTTAGGCACTACATTCAATTTTTGGATGAAGTTCCAAAACCAAAATGTATTTCACCTTAGTGGTTATCTAGGCCATGGTGTCTTGTTGGAACTCTTCTAACAACCATGCCGCCATTGAAGCAAGATATGTACCCAAAAGTAGATATTAGATCGTCTACTTCAGATTGGAAACTAAAATCCAAAAACTCCAAGAGTTTCAATTCTCTATTGCAGTATACCTAAAACGAGTCTTTAGTCCTTTTTAAGTACTTAAGGATTATTTTAACAGCTCTCCAATGACATTCACCGAAATTGAATTGAAACCTACTTGTAATGCTTAGCGAGTGTACCATATCTAGTCTTATACATTGAATGGCATGTAATATGCTCTATGTAGTAAATACATAAGTTATGTGGACATTTTATATCTCTCATTGTTAGTCTGAGGAGCCATAGACTTGGAGTGACGAAGATCATGTCCCAAAGAAAGGAATCCACTCTTGGATTCTTCGATATTGAACCTCTTTAGTATCTTGTCAACGTATGGTATTTGGAAAAGCCCCAATATCCTCCTTGATCTATCTCTATAGGTATGTATTCCTAATATGTAGGATAATTTTTCTAAATCCTTTGTGGAGAATTGTGTAGATAATCATGTTTCAGTACACTTTAACATTTCTACCTCATTCGTAATGAGAAAGTTATCATTAACACAAAATACAATAAACTATATACCACTCCCACTAGCCTTTTTGTACACATAAGGTTCATACACCTTTTTGACAAAGCTAAACAATTTAACTATCTTATCAAAAATATATGTTCCAAGTTGAAGACACCAATTAGAGTCCATAAACATATCTTTGGAGTTTGCAAACCTTTTGCTCACTCTCTTTAAATGTAAAACCATGTGGTTGCTTTATATAATTTACTTCTTCAATGTTTCCATTGATGAAAGCAATTTTTACATCCATTTGCCATATCTCATAGTCATAATATATGAATATGGCAAGTAAAATCTTAATGGACTTTGGCATTGCGACTAGTGCAAAGGTTTCCCCGAAATCAATACTGGGTCTTTGATTGTAACCATTGGCCACTAGTCATGCCTAAAAGGTCATTGCCTCTTCATTAACTCCTAGCTTTAGCTTATAGATCTACTTGCAACCAATAAGAATTATTCCCTCCAATAGATCTACCAAAGTCTATACTTTGTTGGAGTACGTGAAGTCTATTTTGATTTTATGGCATCTAGCCAATGTCTCAAGTCTATGTCTAACATAGCTTCTTCATAGGTAATGATCCAATTGGCCCATTTCATGAAGAAATCTAAACTTTTTAAGTTGCTTATAGATTTGGTTTGACCTTCTTAGAGGTTGTGTGTGAGGCACTTTGATATTTATTTGTTTCTACCGTTTGTGGGATTTAATGATCATCTCGGACTTCACCAAGTTCAGCAACATTGCTTTTTCTATCTTATAAAAAGTCCTTTTCTTAAAAAGGTGGCTTTCTTCGAAACAAACACCTTTTGTTCTAAGGGATCATAAAAGTAATAACCCATAGACTCTTTTAGGTGTCTCACAAACTTGCACAAGGTGGATCTACTATCCAATTTATCTCCCATTGTCCATCTCACCACTATCCATCTCACGTGGGTGGGAGATCCCTAAACCATTAGATAGTAATAAGAGGGTGCTTTGCCATGCCACATCTCATATGATGTCTTTGGCATCAATGTTGAAGGTACTACACTTGGTAACTTCACCACCATCTATATGGTATTCCCCAAAAGGATATAAGCACATCGAAAAAGCTTATCATGGAATATACCACGTCTAACAAGGTATAGCTTTTCCTTTTGACTACTCCAATATGTTGGAGTATGCCAAGTGGAATCTATTGAGAGAGAATCCCATTTTCCTTTAGATAATATAAGAATTTGATCATTAAGTATTCTTCCCTTTGATCCGATTGAAGAGATTTAATACTAAGTGCCTTTCACACTAACTTTTAATGGGTCACTTCCATCTGTATGGATCAAATTCAATGGATTTGTGGAGTGCTCCGTGTATCCTAAAAAGAGTTCTGGTTATTTTTCTCTTAAACAAAATTCACAAGTAAGAAGGTTCTCAATGCCACTAACATTTAGGTTCTTTGAGAGTTTCTAACTCACTCATCTTATTCTTAGAGTTATGCCCAAATCTTGCATGCCATAAGATAATATCTTCTTGGATATCTATTTTTTTAATTCATTGAAAGTGCATTAGTGATAGCTAAGAATCCAATATGCACAATCCTTTGCTGAGTGTACCACAATCAACTAAAGAACTCATTCTTTAATGCCTTCGAATCCAAATGTAAGCAACTATTGCTAATTACTTCTCATGCACTTGTTGATATTTTTTGCCTCACTTTTCATGTAAACCCATAATTCTTGAGACAACTACATTACTAGGTTTTAAGTTAAACCTACCAATCAAGACTTCAATTCGAGATGGCCCCACGACATCCCACGACTCGTGTGCCAATGTATGGGAGTTTCTTAAATCGAAAGTATATCTCATGCTGAGTATATGGTCACAACTTTCCATTACAAGTGTGACCCATGACTCGTGAGACATCACATAAATAATGGTAGCATCGACATGTTATATATTATTAGTGGAAGGCTTGGATTAATTAAAACTCTTTCAATTCGTATCTATTTTGCCTTAATATTTAAAAAGCACTTAAACATTCTAAGTGGAGAATTTTTGCTTGCAAAGATCTCATCATTATATCTTCTTATTTAGATTTTCTATATCTTAAACATGTATCTCATACATCAATAGGATATGAAAAGAGTAAATAAGTAAATGCGCCAAGCATGCTCCTAGAATAGGATGACTACATGTCTTCTTGCCTCCATGTAACATTTACATGAATAAGAAATCTTCACTCATAGTATTTCTACTCTCATAACGTTTACAAAATAGAATAAGAGAAATGCAAGCCCACCTTTAATACAACACATTTCAACAACTTGAAATAAATAAAATTAATGTTAAAGGCTCATGATCAGCCCAATTCATACATCATTCATTTGACAATTAAATGAACAATAAATAAATCTAGAATTAAGAATTAATTCTAACAATTTAATGCTTATCTCATAAACAACAATTGAACAGGCATAACGTTTATGCCATAAGTTGGAGATTAAATTTGAAAATATTTTAAGAGCATTCAAAAATGTTAAACATATTTTTGAGGACTTGCACAACACTTGTGCATCTAATGTGCGTAGTGTAAAACAAAATTAAGTATTAAAGGAGTTGGAAAAACAAATCAAAATGCACCAAAACTCCACAAATTGGGTTGGTGGCCAACCTAGGTCAATGGCTGGGCAAGCTGTGTGAACAGCGCTTGACCAGCTGCTCTGGCAGCTATAGCAGCCCCTATTATAGGGTTTAAAGAGTGCTACGTATTCTTTCCACTCAACTTTCATGCACTAATAATTTTAGCACATGTTCCCAACATTAAAACACACATCTTAGATGAATTTCCAGATTCAAAGCACCTTTCAAAAATAAAAATTCAAGTGCTTAAAGGTGTCTTTAATAATTGGATTAAAGCCAGAATCCTATACTTTAAAATCTTCAATCAAATTGGATCCAAAAATAACCAAAATTCTTTTGATCAATCATCAACATGCTATATCAACATATGAAAAATATTAATGCCAAATCAACATTTAACATTAATCACTATGAATTGAATCATACTTAACATGAACTAAGACTTAAATCACATAAAAGCATGTAAACAATTCATCAACCAATTGAACCATATGCATCATCAACCAAACACTCCGATCCATTATTCAGATCAAGTATTTGGTGATTTTGATCAATTCATAACATGAATCAACTAAACAATAATCTAAAACATAGCATGAAAAAGGTCCAATACCACTTGAAAGCAAGAGTAGCACTAAGATCCAATAATAAAAAATTCATAAGCTTAAATTAATGAGGCTACTCCTACAACCAAGGATCTAGTCATGCTATTGATCTAGATTAGGATGAAGAATTACCTCTTGTAGCTCAAAATTAGGGAGAAATCAATGATCGCTCTCGGATCTAGAAACTATCTGGAATTGGCACAACATAAAGACGGCAACAATTATCCCAGTTAAACTACTTCAAAAATCTCCAAATTAAATATGGAATACCTAGACATACTGAGGAATAAACCATGAATATTTTGGACCAAAAAGGATTCTATAACACTATAGAAAAATTTGCCAATCTAGAGCTACAATAGGTGGATCTCCAAAATCTAGCAAGTCAAGTGCCTTGCCACTATCGTTATGATCCACACACAAATCAATCTTCAAATTTCCACTCACTAGAAGCTGGTGTTAGGCAGGAGAAAATGAGGTAGAGGAGGCTGATTTTTAGGATGGCAAAAAAAACAGAAGCAAAGCTTCAACACATGATGCAAAGCATGGAGAGAGAAAATGAGGTAGAGGAGGCTGATTTTTAGGGTGGCAAAAAAAAGAGAAGCAAAGCTTCAACACATGATGCAAAGCATGGAGAGAGAGAGAGAGAGAGAGAGAGAGAGAGAGAGAAAGAGAGAGAGAGAGAGAAAGAGAGAGAGAGTTTTTGGAGGGAATGAAAAAAATCTAATTCTTCACACTTTGTATATGGGCTAGCTATTCCTTGCACCCCTTCTGTATCTATATGTAGAGGTTGGAAAGTGTTATGCAAGTTGGCATCACACCTTCCTCAAGGAAACCACCCAAGTGGAATGCCAAGGTGGCAAATTCAAATTCAAGTTGGAATCTAATCCCAAATTAATTAAGATGCAAATTTAAATGAACACTTCACTTAAATTTTCCCTCTAAATAGTATTGTTCCCCTTAATTAAATTAAACACTTTAATTTAATTAATTAACTTCTGATTTAACTCTTAAATCAAACAAGCTTAATTTAGTTAACTTAACTCTTTAAGTCAACTTCATCAATTGATGGTTATCTTGGTATCAAATAATTAACTCCTTAATTATTGCTCTAATTTAACTCCACAAATTAGTTTATTAATTTAACGCTTAAAGTAATCAAGACAAAATTGGTTTTCAAATTGCATCCTTGAAAATTGGTCTAGAAAAAATTTCTAACACTTAGAAAATTGTTCTATCATGCTTGGAAGCTAATTGGCTTTTGTGTATAGCCTAATAGGTTCTATCATTCATTGAACTTCGGATCACAACTCCTTGTTACTTTTGAATATCATAATTCATTTTAGTTTAAAGCTCCTTTTAAACTAATCGACTCAATTTAATTAATCTCATTAATTGAAGGATACCCACTCTCCATGGTTGACGTCCTACCTCAAGCCCACAATCCTAATTAATTGGCTGAAATAAATATTCTAAGAATAATCATAGCTTTATGCATACCATGCAAATATAGTTTTCCCATATTTGATCTTCCAAAAGAGGCCTAGAGAAAGATATTTATCAGCTTTCTAATAGCCTCAATACTATGCTTCTATTCTCAGTGTTTGATCCCGTTATGTGACCTCACCTTTGGAAAACTATTTTTCCAAATTGTCACACCACCTTGTGCAAGAATTTCTTCAAATTGATCATTATAGAATGCATAGGAGATGTACTCACCCTTCATAAAAATGAGGAGTTAAATTCTATCTTATGTTCGAATAGTTCCATGCAAGCTAATTAGATTGGCTTTGTAAATTATTTTTTTGTAAGACAATCTTGATTGGATGATATTCATTGTATGGCTATCTTCATCTTATACTTTTTATTTACTTCACTTGTATTTGGATGAAACCCCTAGATCACACATGACTATGGGATTTGGTCACATACTAGGTGATGATCATGGAATAAGTCTTATACAGTCGTGATCTTAAATCTTTCAAGTCATACAGTCTTATGAGACAGAGCATCTAAGATCTGGATAGACTTGCACTTACGATGCATAAATCCAAGGGTAGGAGATTGCTCCATCCCATGAGCAACTATATGAGATATGGGTGCATGTTAATGGGTGCTTGTTAGAGAAAAAGTAACTAAAGACCCACTAGAGAATCCATTAGATAACTGTAGTGGCAAGTTGGTAGTAACTAGTTACTTACGCTAGTGCATATTATTAGTCCTCTGACCTGAAGGTCCGTGGTAATCTCGTGTTCGATAATTATGCTTTCACTCTTCCTTGATCACTTAGTAGGTCTTTTAGGTGGAGATTGGGTATGAGCTACTTGGCATAGAGGTTTTGTGAGATCTAAGATAGAATCCAACTCCTTCTCTTTGTGAAGAGCGATTGCATCTCCTATGTGTTCTATAATGATTGATTTCAAGAAATTCTTACACAAGGTGATGTGATAATTTGGGAAGGCGTTTCCAAAGATGAGGTCACAAATATAATTGAACATTAAGAATAGAAACATAGTATTGAGGCTATTAGGGATCCGACTAATATCTTGCCCTAGGCCTTTTTCTAGAGATAGAAGATAGAAGGACAGTATTTGTACGGTACGCGTAATGCTAGAATGGTTTTTCAAGAGCATTCATTTCAACCAATTAGTTGGACTCCATGGCTTGAGGTTGGATATCGACCATGGAGATTAGGTACTTTTTAATTAATAAGATTAATTGAATTGAGTCACTTAGTTTAAAGAAGTTTAAACTGAAGTGAATATTTGATATTTCAAAAGTCACAAGGAGTTCCGAGCCCATGTCCACTGAATGGTAGAACCTAATGGGTCACAAATAAAATCTAATGATATGGTCTATTGAAGGAAGGAGAGTTTTCTAAGTGTTATAAAATCTCTTAGAAAATTTATGACCGATTTTTGGAGGACGCAAAATTATAGTCATTTTGGTTTGATCAATTTAATTGTTAAATTGATCAAATTAATTTAAGAGTTAAATTAAGAACAATTAATTAGAGGTTAATTAGTTGATTTCACATAACTATCAATTGGTCAAAATTAATTTAAGGGTTGAGTTAATTTTAACTAGCTTAAATTGTTAAGCACTTTGATTTGAAAGTTAAGTCAAACAATTATTAATTAAATTAAAGAGTTTAATTTAATTAAGTTGGAGAGATAATTTTTGAGAGAATTATTAAATGAAGAGTTTATTTAATAATAATTTGAATTTAATTGTAAGACATTTCTTTAGATGAATTTGTGCTTCAATTAAATTCACTAATCACAAATTTAGTGGTCACCTAAGCAAGGGATGCCCCTTGGCATCACCTCTTTGTGGGAGGTATGTGACCACTCCTATGTATAGATATAGTGGAGTGGTCGGCCATATGGTGTGTAAAGGGTGCACATTTTGTGTGATTTTCTCCAAACAATAATGTGTAGTATGAATCTAACTTGTTAGCCTCCCATCACTCTTTCCTTCTCCCTCCTCCTTCCACCTCAATATTCGCAGCCTTCCTCCCTTCATTCTGTATACATTTTATAGCCTTTCTATAGAGAATAGGCCATATATTTTTTGTGCAGATGTTGGCATTAGAGGCAATCTATTGTGGTTGCTTTTGCTCTTAACTAGTGTAGTTTCTAGCAGCTAATTTTTGCTTCTTTTAGAACTACTTCTGGTGTTCTAATTGGCCTAAAATTTGAACTAAAGAATCTTCAAAGGATTTAGGAGTTCCAACAAAAATTTTAGCAAAAGAAAAGGAGTTCATCTTGGGAAAAATCAGTGGTGAATCCACTGTGCTGGTGAAGAGCTAGTTTGATAGTTGAAGAGATTTTCCATGCTCTTCAAATTTTCTATTTTCACCAAAGTATTTTCCACTTCTAAATTTGAATCCTATACATGTCCAAATCTTTGTGGTGTTGTGTAGACTATTTAGTCAATTTTTTTGAAAATATTTGGATCTTAATGCCACACAAACCTTCATCTTAGATCTCACAAACCTTCACGCCAAGTAGCTTATGCCCAACCTCAACCCAAAAAACCCACTAATTGATCAAAGAAAAGCTTAAACATGAGGACTATAGGTTTGTGTGGCACTAGGGTCTAAATATTTTCAAAACAAAATTGAAAAAACTAGTCCACACAAACACCCCAAGGATAAAACATGCATGAAATTCAAATTTGGATAGCAAAAATACCTTGGTGATGGCAAAAACAAAGTGCAAGAATGAAATTCCTCCTTGTTGTGAAATGGGCTGTTCGCCAATGCAGTAGGGTCACCAATATTTTTTCCTTGGATAAACTTCTCTATTTGGGCTGAAATTGTAAATAAAACTCCTCAACCTTTGAAGATTCTATAGTCTAAATTTCAAGCAGATTAAAACTCCAAAGGTACTATAAGCAAAGGCAAAAACCAACTATCGAAAACAACTCTAGTCAAGAGCGAGAAGCAACCAAACTAGATTGCCTCTAATGAAAACATCAACACACCAAATAAATGGCCTATTCTCTACGAAAAGGCTAGAAAATCTACAGAGAATGAGGAGAGGAAGGCTAAGAATATTATGGTGGAAAAAGAAGGGAGAAGGAGAGAGTGATGGGAGACTAACAACATAGATTCCCACTATACAATATTGTTGGGAGAATATCACAAAATATGCTCACTTTATGCATGCTATGGCCAGCCACTCACTATACCTATATATAGGAATGGTCACACACCTCCCACAAGGAGGTGATACCAAGTGTCCCTTGCTTAGATGGCTACTAACTTTGTGATTAATGAATTTAATTGAAACACCAATTTCATTTATTGAAATGCCTTACAATTAAATTTTAATTATTATTAAATGAACTCTTCATTTAATAATTCTACCAAAAATTATGTTCCCAACTTAATTGAATTAAACATTGTAATTTAATTAATAATCATTTGACTTAACTCATAAGTTAAAGCGCTTAACATTTTAAGCTAGTCAAAATTATCTCAATCTTAAATTAATTTTGTCCAATTGATAGTTATACGACATCAATTAATTAACCTTTAATTAATTGATCCAAATTTAACTTTTAAATTAATTTGACCAATTTAACAATTAAATTGATCAAGCCCAAATGACTATAGTTTTGCATCCTCCAAAAATCGGTCATGAATTTTCTAACTCTTATAAAATTCTCTTTCCTTCAATAGATCATGTCATTGGATTTTTTGTGTGAGCCATTAGGTTCTACCATTCATTAGACATGGGCTCACAACTCCTAGTAACTTTTGGAATATCAAATATACACGTTAGTTTAAACTCATTAATTATTCTCATTAATTGAATAGTACCAATCTCCTTAGTCGATGTCCAATCTCAAGACCATGGAGCCCAAATAATTGGTCAAAATGAATGTTCTTGAAGAACCATTCTAGCATTATACGTACCATGCAAATACTGTCCTTTCGTCTTCTATCTCCCAAAAGAGGTTTAGGGAAAGATATTTGTTGGCTCTCTAATAGCCTCAATATTATAGTTCTATTATTAATGTTCAATTTCATTGTATGACCTCACCTTTAAAAAACTTCTTTTCTTAATTGTCACACCACCTTGCGCAAGGATTTCTTGGAATTGATCATTATAGAATACATAGGATATGCACTCGCTCTTCACAAAGATGAGTAATTGGATTCAATCTTGGATCCCACAAACCACCATGCCAAGTAGCTCATACGTAATCTCAACCTAAAAGACCCACAAGTGGTCAAGGAGGAGTTAAAGCATGAGAACTAAACATAAGGATACCATGGACCCTCAGGAAAAAGGACTAATAATATACACTAGTGTAAGCAGAAGAACTAGCTACTACCAACTTTCCACTACGGCAATCTAGTGGATTTTCCTGTGGATCTTTAGTGCCTTGTTCTCCAATAAGTACCTACTAACATGCATCTATATCTCATACAATTGCTCATAGAAAGGAACAAAACCCTTAGATTTATGCATCATTAGTGTAGGTCTATTTGGAACTTAGTTGCCCTATCTTGTAAGATCTTATGGCTTGGAAGATTTAAGATCATGATCGTATAAAACTTATTCCATGATCCCCATCCAATGCATGACCAAGTCCCATAGTCTTGTGTGATCTAAGGGCTTTATCCAAATGTAAGTGAAGTAAATAAGGAACATATGATAAAGATAGCAATATAATGAATATCATCTAATCAAGATTGCCTTACAAGAAAATAGTTTACAAGGCCAATCTAATTAGCTTGTAGGGCACTATTCCAATAATCTCCCACTTGCCCTAAAGATAATGCCCTTTGGCCTTGAGACCCATCTTCTCAAGATGTCCTTCAAAGACCATTGGCATTTAAGGGTTTAGATAGTAGTTCTGTTATATTCTCTTCTAAGGCAACTTTATCTACTCAATTGTCAACCCTATCAATTGATATCATATATCAAATGATAATACATTTATTATGTTTACATCACTGATGAGATCTTAGCTCATGTCCTAAATTGTTTTCAAAAGACAATCATTGGTGTATGTACTCTAGGCACTACATCCAACTCTTGGATAGAGTTTTTCAACTAAACACTTTTCTTTGCAGTTTCCAAAACCACAAATTATTTTGCCTCAGTAGTTATCTTGGCCATGGTAACTTGTTAGAACTCTTCCAACTCACAATGCCACCATTAAGGTAAAATGTAAATCCAAAAGTGGATTTTAGGTTCTTTACATCGGATCAGAAACTTGAATCCAAAAATCCCTCGAGTTTCAATTCTCCATTGTCATATACCAAAAACAAGTCCTAAGTCTTTCTCAAGAACTTAAGGATTATTTTTACAGCTATTTAGTGACTCTCATAAGGATTGAATTGGAACCTACTTGTAATACTTAGCGAGTGTGCTATATCTAATCTAGTACATTGAACTATATACATAATGATTCTAATAATAGAGGTATAAGGTATGTGTGACATTCCTCATTTCTCTTTCTCAATCCTGGGGGCCATAGACTTTGAGAGACGAATGCCATGTCCCATGGAAAGGAATCCTCTCTTGGATTTTTCCATACTAAACCTCTTTAGTATTTTGTCAATGTATGGGGTTTAGGAAATCCTAGCATCCTCTTTGATCTATCTTTGTAGATATGTATTCCAAATACAGAGGTTGCTTCTCCCAAATCCTTCATGGAGAATTGAGTAGATAACCATGCATTAGTACACTCTGACATTCCTAACTCATTCCTAATGAGAAGAATGTCATCGACGTAAAGTATAATAAACTGTACACTACACTTACTAGCCTCTTGCACACACTTAGTTCATACGCAATTTTGAAAAAGTTAAATGATTTGACTTTTTAATTAAAATATATGTTCTAAGTTCGAAAGGCTTTTTTGAGCCCATAAATAAACCTCTAGAGTTTGCAAACCTTTGACCCACTCTCTTTGGATGTAAAACCTTGTGGTTGCTCCATATGAATCCTTTCTTCAATGTCTCTATTAAGGAAAGCTGTTTTCACATCCATTTGACATGCCTCATAATCATAATAGGTGATTATGGAAAGTAAAATTCGAATGGACTTAGGCATAGTGATTGGTAAAAAGGTTTTCTCAAAATCAATACCAGGTCTTTGAGTGTATCCTTTTGCCACTAGTTATACCTTAAAAGTTACCACCTCTCTATCTACTCCAAGCTTTCACTTATAGATCTACTTGCAACCAATGAAAACTATTCCCTTTGGTGGATATACCAAAGTCCATACTTTGTTTGAATACATGGAAACCATTTCAAATCTCATGGCTCCAAGCTAATGTCGTGATTCTATGCCCAACATAGCTTTCTCATAGGTCTTGGATCTCTATTCGATTAACCCATCTCATGAGGAAATCTAAAGTTTTAGGTTATTTTTTGATCCAGTCTGACCTTCTTAGAAACTGTGTACTAGGCTCTTTGATATTTATTTATTTCTATCGCTTGTTAGACTTATTGATCATCTTGAACTTCATTAAGTTTAACAACGCCCTTTCTATTCAATAGAAATTCTTTTTCCAAAAAGGTAGCATTCCTTGAAACAAACACTTTTTGTTTCAAGGGATCATAGAAGTAATAACCCATCGGTTCTCTATGGTATCCCATAAACTTGCACAAGGTGGATCTACTATCTAACTTATCTCTCACTGTCTGTCTCACGTACACGGGAGATCCCCAAACCTTGAGATGTTGGTAAGAAGGTGCTTTACCATGCTATATCTCATATAGTGTTTTTGGAATCAATTTAGAAGGTATTATATTTATTAACCTCATCGTTGTTTCTAAGACGTATCCCTAAAATGATATAGATACATTGAAAAAGCTCATAATGGAATGTACTATATCCAACAAGGTACAATTTCTCCTCTCGGCTACTCCATTATGCTGGGGTGTGCTAGGTGGAGTTCATTGAGAGAGAATCCCTTTCTTTTTTAGATAATCTAAGAATTAAGCACTTAAGTATTCACTCTCTTGATCTAATCAAAGGGCTTTAATGCTAAGTCCTTTTTACTTTTTTACTTCATTACTGTACTCTTTGAACTTTTCAAAAGCTTTGAACTTATACTTTATAAGATACACATGTCTAAACTGACTATAATCATCGATGAAGGTGGTGAAGTAAGAATAGCCACCTTTTCCACTAAATCTTAGTGGACCACAAACATCTTTATGGATCAAATCCAAAGGATTTATGGAGCGTTTTTTTTGTCCTACAAAAAGAGCCTTGGTAATTTTTCCTTTCAAATAAGATTCACAAATAGAAAGGTGCACAATGGCACTAACTTTTAATGTTTTAAGAGATTCTAACTTGTTTATCCTATTTTTGGAGATGTGACCAAGTCTTGCATGTCATAATGTGGCATTGTTTTGGATATCTAAATTGCTAACTTCGTTGAAAATGCATTAGTGATGGTTAAAAATCCAATATGTACAATCCTTTGTTAAGTATACCATGAACAATTAAAAAACCAAATCTTTAATGCCTTCAATCTCCTATTTGATATAGAAGGATCAAATCCTTTGCTATCCAAAATAGGAATTAAAATAATGTTGTCAACAATATATGGTACATTATAATGAAGGTCTAATATAAGTATGGAGTTCTCTAAGTCTAACTTATTATATGCTTTGGCTTTGGACATAACTTTTGCTCCTTAGCCAAGATGGTAGATCATGTCCTCATCATTTGGTTCTATTATTCTTTCTATTCTTTATAATAATTTATAGAGAAAAGAACCACATGCGATATCATATATCCATGAGGAAGAATTTAACCTAAAATGCATTTCAATAAAGTGCATACCCTTCTTAAGGGTTGCAAGATACTCCTTGCAATAGTGCTTCCAATAGCCTATTTTGCTCAAGTAGAAACAAATAATATTGACGATTTCCTCTATAATTGTTTTGACTCTTTTGAATGCCTTTAATAGTTGTTTTCCCATATAAGAAGAACCATTTTTCCATTTACCTCCCTTTCTAGTATCCTTTGGGCCCATAGACGTGGAGGAGAAAATAAGTATCAAAGGTTTGCCCTTATCATGGTGTTTTCTTTCTAGATCAACAATTTGATTAATAAAACTGAACGAGGATGTAAGAATCAAATCCTCATGGAAATCATTGTCCACTACTACATCCAAGTAGAAAAGCTTCTCCAAGCTAATCATCTTTAGACTGTAGTTGATGACAAATGAATTCACATCCATCCTAACTTGAAAAATCTCCCTTGACACCATAAACTTCTTATACCTCATTTGCTTTACAACATTTGTAAACTTTTACCAAAGTACCATTCATGTGTCATTGAGACTTTTAAATTTTGTAAATGCCATCATGAGACTAAGGGATAGGATAATCCTAAGCACAATTTGTGAACTTTTCGCATATCTCTAAATATATATTAATCCCAAAGGGATTAGGAGTACCATGATATATGACCTACATTTGCTTTTAGGAATTTATAATGATTTTTTAGGTTAAGTCAATTGTGGAAGTTTGGCCTGGCTGGTTTATTGATTTCCAAAATAACATTGAGTTAACTTATTAGTTGTTCTTGAGATTTCACAAATCATCAAAGGCAAAAAAGAAAATATAAACATATGATTGAATTTGATATTAAAAACATGTTCATGGTTATTCAAACATGTTTTCCTCCCACTATTTTTCAAATTCTTCACCTCTAAGAAGAATTTGGGAAGTCAAATTATTTAGTGCGAATAAAGACCCTAATGACTTACCAATGGACCCCCATGACTAAGTTCCATCCATGAGCAATCAAAAGGTAAGCAATTTTTGCTAATTGCATCTTATGCAACTCTTCATGTATTTTGCCTCACTTTTCATATAGACCCATGTGATTGTGTGCTATCTATCTATACTACTAAGTGTTAAGTCCAACGCACCAATCATACTTTAATTCAAGATGGCCTCATAACATCTCCCGTGATCGAGTGCTAATGCATAAGGGTTCTTAAGTCAATGGTGTATCTCATGCTAAGTGTATGCTCACAACTTTCCTCCTAAGTGTGACCCCATGGCCAAGTGTTATCACACAAAATCGGTAGCATCATCATAGCATACATTATTGGTGGAAGGCTTTGATTAATTAAAATGCTTTTAATTTGTATCCATTTAGACTTAATATTTGATAAACATGCAGAAATTCAAATGGGCGGGATTTTTGCTTACAAAGATCTCATCGTTTTTATCTTCTTATTTAGGTTTTCTATATCCTAATCATGCATCTTATACATTAATAGGATATGAAAAGCATAAATAAGGAAATAGCTTAGCATGCTTCTAGGGTGGGATGACCATGAGCCTAACCAAGTGATGCACTTAAAGTAATAGATACATCACTCGGTTAATTTTAAGTAGGCTGACTATTACATGAGGATATCATGTACATTTATAGGTCTTCAAATAGCCTTCATGCCTCCAAAGGACTCCTTGCTTCATGCAACATTTGCATAAATGGAAATTCTCACTCCTAGTGGTTCTACTCTCATAACTTTTACGAGATATAATAAGAGGCATGCCAGCCTTATTTAATACAACCCATTTCAACAATTGAAATAAATAAAATCAATATTAGAGGCTCATGATAATCTCCATTCATTCATCATTCATTCAATATTTAAATGAGCAATAAATAAACCATGAATTGACAATCAATTCCAACAAAGAAGTGCAAATTAAATTAACAAATAATTGTTCAAGCAAAAAAACAAGCATAACATTTATGCATCATATTTTTGCCATATTTGGAGATCAACATAAATAAGTTTTAAAAGCAATTAAATGTGTCCAACACATTTTTTTAGAGTTTGCATAACATTTGTGCAACCATTATGTGTATTTCAACACCACCTTGGTCACCAAAGGAACCTAAAAAGCTCAAAATTCATCAAGACCAAATAGGGTACTTCTAGCTGAGACAAGCTCAAGGTTGGGTGGCAACCAATTGATCACAGCCTTGCTAAGAGTTGTCAACTACCGGCAGCACCCTTGTTTTGGGGGCCAAGTGTGAATCAAGCCATTTTTGGCTCAACTTTTGTGCACCAAGATTTTTAGAACAACTTCTAAACATCAAAACACACAATATGGTTGAATATTTCAGATTAAAACACCTTTTAAAATTAAAATATCAAGTGCCCAAAGATGCTTGAAAAATAAGTTTAAGCAAGAATCATATTCTTCAAAAATCCACAATTATGTCTAATCTTATTGAACCCAAAAATGACCAAAATAACTTAAGGCCAGTCATAACTTTCCATATTAGAATATAACATTCATCAATGCCAAATAAAAAATTTAACATCAGAAAATTGAATCAAAACATGCTCATCATATGATTTAACAATTAAAGCACACAATAGCATGATTCAATCCATCAATCAAGTAGCCACAAGCAAGATCATCCATACACTCCAGCCCATCATATGGATTGATTAAATGGTTATTTTGATCAGTTCTTCACAGAAACCAATCACCTAAGCTAAGCAAAATCCAAATGCATGCATGAATTTGGCTCTTATACCACTTGTAGATTCATGTGGTACAACGGTCCAAATATTTTCTCAAAACACCAAAACACTAGTTCACACAAAACTCAAAGGATAAAAACATACATTAAATTCGGATTTGGATAGGAAAAACACCTTGGTGATGGCTAAAACAAAGAGCAAGAGTCAAACTCTTCCCTATTGTCAAATGGGCTCTTTACCTACACAACAAGATCACCACCATTTTTCCATTCAATAGACTTCTCCATTTTGGCCAAAATTCTAAATGGAACTCCTCAAACCTTGAAATATTTTACAGTCCAAATTTTAGGCTGAACAGAAAACTAGAGGTACTCCAACCAAAGGCAAAAATTGGATGCCAAAAACAGCTCCAATCAAGAGAGTAAAGCAACCAAACTACATTACCTCTAATGCAAACGTATACACACCAAATAAATGGCCCATTCTCTACAGAAAGGATGGAAAATCTTTAGAGAATGATGGGTGGAAGGTTGAGAACATTGTGGTGGAAGAAGGAGGGAGAAGGAGAGAGTGATGGGAGACTAACAACTTAGATTCCCATTGCACAATATTGTTGGAAAAATATTACACAAAATATGCTCACCTTATGCATGCTATGGCCAGCCACTCACTATATCTATATATAGGAGTGATCACACACCTCCCACAAGAAGGTGATGACAAGGGTCCTTTGCTTATGCGGCCACTAACATTATGATTAGTGAATTTAATTGAAATACCAATTTTATCTAATGAAATATCTTACAATTAAATTCTAATTCTTATTAAATGAACCCTTCATTTAATAATTCTCCCAAAAATTATCTCCCCAACTTAATTAAATTAAACACTTTAAATTAATTAATAATTGTTTGACTTAACTCTTAAGTCCAAGCACTTAACATTTTAAGCTAGTCAAAATTAACTCAACCCTTAGATTAATTTTGACCAATTGATAGTCATGTGAAATAAATTAATTAACCTTTAATTAATTGATCTAAATTTAACTCTTAAATTAATTTGATCACTTTAACATTTAAATTGATCAAGCCAAAATGACTATTATTTTGCCTTATCCAAAAGTCAGTCATGAATTTTGGAACTCTTAGAAAATTCTCCTTCCTTCAATGGACCATGTCATTGGCTTTTGTGTGTGAGCTATTAGGTTCTACCATTCATTGGACATGAGCTCACAACTTCTTGTCACTTTTGGAATATAAAATATTCACTTTCACTTTAGTTTAAACTCCTTTAAACTATGCGACTCAATTCAATTAATCTCATTAATTGAAGAGTACCTAATCTCCTTGGTCGATGTCTAATATCAAGCCCATGGAACCCAAATAATTGGCCAAAATGGATGCTCTTGAAGAACCATTCTAGCATTATACATACTATGCAAATGCAGTCCATCTGTTCATATCTCCCGAAAGAGACTTAGGATAAGGTATTTGTCAGCACTTTAATAGCCTTGATACTATGCTTCTATTCTTAATGTTTAATTATATTGTCTTACCTCACCTTTGGAAAACTCCTTTTTTAAATTGTCACACTACCTTGCGCAAGGATGTTTTGGAATTGGTCATTATAGAACACATAGGAGATGTACTCACCATTCACAAAGACGAAGAGTTGGATTCCATCTAGGATCTCATAAACCTCTATGCCAAGTAGATCATACCTAATCTCAACCTAAAACACCCACTAGGTGGTCAAGGAAGAGTCAAAGGATGAGTACCGAACACAAGGTTACCATGTACCCTCAGGTTAGAGGACTAATAATATGTACTAGCGTAAATAAGAGAACTAGCCATTACTGACTTGCCACTATGGCTATCTAGTGGATTCTCTGATAGGTCTTTAGTGTTTTGTTCTATAACAAGCATCCACTAACATGCACTCATATCTCATACAATTGCTCATGAAATGAAGTAATCTCCAAACCTTGAATTTATACATTGTTAGCACAAATCTATCCGGATCTTAGATGCCCTATCTCATAAGATCCTATGACTTAAAAAATTTAAGATCACGATTATGTAAGACTTATTCCATGACCATCACCAAGTGTATGACTAAGTCCCATAGTCTTATGTAATTTAGGGGCTTCATCCAAATGCAAGTACAGTAAATAAAAAGCATATGATGAAGATAGCCATATAATGAATATCATCCAACCAAGATTTTCTTATAAGAAAATAGTTTACAAGGCCAATCCAATTAGCTTGCAAACAAGAAATGGACACACGATTACCATAGATCTTTAGGTCAAAAGATTAATAATATGCACTAGCATAAATAAGAGAATTAGCCACTACCAACTTGCCATTATAGCTATCTATTGGATTCTCTAGTGAGTTTTTGGTACATTGTTCTCTAACAAACACCTACTAACATACACCCTTACATCGTACAATTTTACCCATGGAAAGGGACAACATCTAACCATCGGATTGATGCATCATTAGTGCAAGTTTATTTGGATCTTAGATGCCATATCTCATAAGATCCTATGATATAAAAGGTTTAAGATCATGACTGTGTAAGACTTATTCCATGATCACCACTCAGTAAACTGACCAAGTCTCGTAGTCTAGTGTGATCTAAGAGCTTCTTCCAAATGCTTGTGAAGGAAAAATGAGCATAAGATGATGATGTCCATATAAGAAATATCGTTCAATCAAGATTGTATATACAAGTAAATAGTTTTATAAGGCTAATCCAATTGGATTGTCGGTTACTATTCGAACAAGCAGTGCATAGTTTCAATTTTGATGAGTTTTAAGTGTTATTTTATGTTTCTTAAGTGACCAAAAGTATTTTATTTGACATATAACAGATGTACTAGTGCTCTGCAAGTTCTCAAAACTATATTTGACATTTTGATTGCTTTTTAAATCTTGTTAAAGTTGATGTCCAATTGTTGCCAAAATGAGATGCATAATGGTTATGCTTATTTTTGCTTGGCAAATTATGTGTGTATGAGATGAGCATTTAATTATTGGAATTGAATGTTAATTCTAGATTTATTTATTGTTTATTTAAATGTTGAATAAATGGGGATGATCATGAGCTTTTTAGTATTGATTTTATTTATTTCACGTTGTTGAAATGAGGTGTATTTAATGGCGCTTGCATACCTCTTTGTTCTACCTTGTGAAACTTATGATAGTAGAATCACTAACATTGAGGTTTTTCTTCTCTTGTAAATGTTGCAAAGAGCAAAGAAGATCCATGGAGGCTTGAAGACCCATGAATATATGGGTATACACTTAGGTAATAGGTAAATTTAATCAATCCACTTAGAAATCAATTGACTAACATACCTATAGCTCTAAGTGTATCACTTGTTTAAGCTCATGGTCATCTCTCCCCAAAGCCATGCCAGGTGCATTTACTTATTTATGCTTTCCACATCCTATTGATGTATGAGATAAAGGTAAGAGTAGCACTAGGATACAATAATTAAAACTTCAAAAGCTAAAATTAAGTAGGCTACTCAAGCTAACAAGGATCTAAACATGCTATAGATCTAGATTTGGTAAGAATATTATTTTGAATTGCTAATTTTCAAGGAGAAAATAGTGAACTCTTCACTAATCTAGAGTCTAATAGAAATTGTCACAGTGGAGAAACAACAACTTTTGCCTAGCTTTAAGATCTCCAAAATTTAGAAAATTAAATCTAGATCTTTTCCACTAAATTATGAAGATAAAAAATTTGGAGAATAATCGTTTTGGATCTCCTCAGAAAAATTCAACAAAATCACCATACTACAAATAGATCTTCAAAGGCAAGTGAACCAAGTGTTCCACCTCTAATGATATAATCCACGAACCAAATGACTATACAATTTATCCTCACTTTTACCTAGAAATATAGAGGAGAAAAGCTATGGTGGATGCTGATTTTGAGGTAAGAGAAGAATAGAATGCAAAGCTTCAACATATGAGGCAATGTTTGGGAAGAGTTTTGGCAGGAAATATAAAAGATTCTAATCTTCACACCAAATTGCAAGTGCTGAATTTGTGCCCCCTCTATATCCATATATAGACAAAGAATTGTGTAATGCTAAGTTGGTATCACACTTTCCTCAAGGCGGCCAGCCAACTTGTATGCTAAGTTGGCATATGCAAATTCAAATCTTATTTGAATTTCATATAAGTTTCAATCTAATTTGGAATCTAATTTCAAATTAAATAAAATGCCAACTCAAATGAACTCTTCATTTGAATTTTTTCTCCAAAATATATTTTTCTCATTAATTAAATTAAACACTTTAATTTAATTAATTAACCTTTGACTTAACTTTTAAGTCAACAAGCTTAACTTTAATCAATTTGAGATCAAATGGCACTAAATAATTAACTCCTTAATTATTGATCAAATATAACTTCTTAAATTAATTGATTAATTTAACACTTAAATTAGTCAAGCTAAAATACTCCTCAACATTGATCACTTTTAGATTGGTGTCTACTAAGAGCAAGTTTCTGACACTTTGAAAATTTCCATCAAGTAGGAAATCAAATTGAATTTTGTATGTGACCCAATAGGTTTTACCATTTATTAGACATGGGCTTACAACATTTTGTGACTTTTAAATATCATACATTTATTTTAGTTTAAAACACTTTTAAACTAATCAACTCAATTCAATTAATCTCATTAATTGAAGAGTACTCAATCTACATGGTTGATGTCCAACCTCAAGCTCATGAAGCCCAACTAGTTAACCAAAATGAATGCTTTTAGAGAACTGTTAAAACTCTACACATACCATGCAAATACAGTCTTTCCATCTCCTATCTCTCGAGAGAGGCCCAAGACAAGATATTTGTCAGCTTCCTAATAGCCTTAATGCTATATCTCTATTCTCAATACTTGATTCCATTGTGTGACCTTATCTTTGGAAAGCTTCTTTCCCAAATTGTCACACTACCTTGCACAATAATTTCTTGAAATCGATCATCACGAAATACATAAGAGATGTACTCATCCCTTACAAGAAGATGTACTCATCTCTCACAAAGATGAGGAGTCAGATTCCATCTTATATCTCACAAATCTTCATGCTAAGTATCTCATACACAATCTCAACCCGAACAGCCAGCTAAGTGACCAAGAAAGAGTCCACGCATGAGGACCAAACACAAGGTTACCATGGATCCTTAGGTTAGAAAAATAATAATATGAACTAGTGTAAATAGAGGAATTAACTACTATTAACATGCCACTATAGTTATCTAGTGGATTCTTTGGGTGGGTTTTTAATGCCTTATTCTTTAACAAGTAGCCACCAATATGTATTTGTATCTCATACGATTACACATGGAACAGAATAATATCCAACCCTTGGATTTATGCATCATTAGTACAAGTCTATCAGAATCTTAGATGCCCTATCTCAAAAGATTCTATGACTTGAAAGATTTAAGATCACTACCCCATCAGACTTATTCTATGGTTATCGAATCAAGTCCTACAGTCATGAGTGATCTAAAGGCTTCATCCAAATGTTAATGATGTAATATAGAGCATATAATGAAGATAGCCATATAAAGAATATCATTAAATTAAGATTATTTTACAAGGGAATATCTTTACAAGGTTAATCCTATTAGCTTGTCAAGCACTATTCCTACATAAAATGCATGTTTAGGACATAGAAACCTAAATAAGAAGATACAAAAATGATGAGATCTTTGCAAGAAAAAAACTCTGCTTACAATGTTTAAGTACTTTCAAATATTAAGTCAAACTGGGTATAAATTAAAATGATTAATTAATTCATGCTTTTTACCAAGAGTATATGGCATGACGATGCTAATATCTTTGTGTGATATATATTTGGTCATGGGGGTAACACTTAGATAGAAAGTTGTGACCATATATTTAGCACATGATGCACCTATGATTTGAGAGCACCTAAGAATTATACGCTCTGTCATGAGGGATGTTGTGGTTCCCATTCCAAATCAAAGTTTGATTGGTAGGCTTGACTTAACACTGAGTAATGTAGAGGTCATCCTTATAGAGAATCTATATGAAAAGGTGAGGTAAAATATATCAAGTGTTACATGAGATGCAATTAGCAAAAGCTACTCACCTTTAGATTATCCAGTCATGGGGGTATACTTACATTTCCTTGAGGTCTTGATTCTTCCCAAGAAATATGATTTCCTGAATTTTTCTTAGGGGTGAAGAATTTGATAAAATAATGGGACAAAAACAAATTTGAAAGATCATGAACATATTTTTAATATCAATATTTAATCATATACTTAAATCCTTTTTTTCGCCTTTAAGGATTTGTGAAATCTCAAGAATGGTTAATTCCACTCAATGTTATTTTTGGAAACCAATAAACCAACTGAGCTAAATTACCATGATTGACTTAACTTCAAAAATTGTTCTAGATTCCTAGAAGTAAATATATGTCCTATGTCAAGGTGCTCCTAATCCCATTGGTATTATAGTAGATTATGGTAGATCAAGAGACATGTGAAAAGTTTGTGAATTAGGTTTAGGATCATTGGATCCCATAGTCTTATGATGGCATCTACAAACTTCAAAAGTCTCAAGGACACATGAGTAGTACCTTGGTTAAAGTTTACAAGAGCTATAAAGCAAACGAGGTATAAGAAGTTCACATTGTCAAAGGAGATTTTTGAAGCTAAGATGAATATGAAGTTACATGTCATTAACTACGGTCTAAAGATAATTAAGCTTGGAGAAGATTTTCAACTTGGACATAGTGATGGACACTAATCTCTATGAGGATTTGATCCTCACATTCTTGTCGAGTTTTATTAATTAAAGTATTGATCTAGAAGGAGACTACCATGACAAGAGCAAACCTTTGACACTTGTTTCTTTCTCTATGTCTATAGGCCATAGGGATAATTAAAAATGAGGTAAAAGGAAGAAACGTTCTTCCTCTAAGGAAAAACAACCATTCAAGGTATCCAAAGAAGTCACAAAGATTGTGGAGGTTATAATGGATATTACTTATTTTTACTGTGGTGAGGTAGGCCATTAGAAGTGTTTTTGTAAGGAATACCTTGCAACCCTTGAGACGAGTATGTATTTTATTGAAGTGCATTTAAGGTTAAATTCTTCCTCATAGAATAGGATATTATATGTAGTTCTTTTCTTTGTAAGTTTTTACAAAGAATATAAAGAAAAATAAAACTAAGTGATAGGGATATGATCTATCGCCTTGGCAAAGGAACAAGAGATGTGGCCTAAGCCGAAGGCGTATAATAAGTTTAACTTAGGGAACTCTGTAATCATATTGACCTTTGTAATCATGGACCATATATTGTTGAGAATAATTTTTCAATTCCTATTTTAGGTAGTGAAGGAATTGATCTTTCTATATCAAATGGGAGATTAAAGGTATTAAAGAATGAGTTCTTTAGTTGCTCATGGTACACTTAATGAAGGATTATACTTATTAAATTCTTAACCATCACTAATGCACTTTCAACAAAGTAAGAAAATTGGATATCCAAGAAGATGCCATGTTATGACATGCATGACTTGGGCATATTTCTAAAAATATGATGAACAAGTTAGAAGGTCTCAAAGCACTAAATGTTAGTGGTATTGGGGACCTTCTGACTTGTGAATTTTGTTTGAAAGGAAAAATGACCAAGACACCTTTTGTGGGATAAACAAAGTGCACCACAAGTCCTTTGGATTTGATCTATATAGATATTTGTGGCCAACTAAGAGTTAGTATGAAGGTACTTAGTATTAAAGCTCCTCGATTGAATCGAATGAAAGAATACTAAAGTACTAAATTCGTAGATTATCTAAAAGAGAATAGTATTCTCTCTTCATGGACTATACTCAGCACACCTTAACATAATAGAGTAGCCAAAAGGGAAATTTTACCTTGTTGGATACGGTATGTTCCATGATGAGCTTTTTTGATCTTTCTATATTCTTTTGAGGATACCTTTTATTGACAGCGGTGAAGTTACTAACTGTAGTACCTTCAAAATTGGTGCTAAAAATGCTGCATGGATGTGGTATGGCTAAGCACCCTCTTATCATTATCTAATAGCTTGGGGTCTCCTACCTACATGAGATAAATAGTAGAAGACAAGTTGGATAGTAGATCCACCTTAAACAAGTTTGTGGGATACCTAAGAGAGTCTTTAGGTTATTACTTCTAAGATCCCTTGGAACAAAAAGAGTTTTATTTTGAAGAACACTACTTTTTTGGAAAAGAAATTTCTATTAGATAGAAAAGGCATTGTTGTTGAATTTAGTAAAGTTCAAGATGATCATCAAAATCCCACAAGCGGTGGAAACAAGTACATATTAAAGAGCCTTACACATAACCTATGAGAAGGTCAAACCAGATCAAGAGGCAACAAGAAAATTTTGGATTTCTTCATGAGATGGGCCAATCGAATAATGATTTGAAGACCTATGAGAAAACTATATTGGACATTGACTCAAACATTAGCTTAAAGCTATGAAATTCAAAATGGGCTCTATGTACTCTAACAAAGTATGAACTTTGGTAGATCTATTCGAGGGAATAGTTTTCATTAGTCGTAAGTGGATTTACAAGTAAAATCTAGGAGCCGATAGGGAGGTGATAACCTTTAAAGCTCGACTAGTGGTAAAAGGTTACACTCAAAGACTTAGTATTGATTTTGGAGAAACCTTTGCACTAGTTGTAATGCTTAAGTCTATTTAGATTTTACTTGCCATAATCACATATTATGACTATGAGATATGAAAAATGGATGTAAAAACCACCTTCTCAATGAAACATTGAAGAAAAAATTTATATGGAGCAACAACAAGGTTTTACATTCATAGTGAGTGACCAAATAGTTTGAAAACTCAAGAGATCCTTTTACACTCAAAATGAGTGAGCAAAAGGTTTGTATCACTTGTGATACAAATCTTGATTGAATGATATTTTTTATATAATCATCTTCATCATATGTTTATATTAACTATATTAGCATTTAGATGAAGCTCTTAGATCACACAAGACTATGGGACTTGGTTATGCGCTAGGTGGTGATCATGGAGGTTCGTGAGATCTAAGTTGAAATTCAACTTCTCATCTTTGTGAAGGGCGGGTGCATCTCCTATGTATTCAATAAGATTGATTCCAAAGAGTCCTTGCACAAGGTAGTATGATAATTTGGAAAAGGAATTTTTCAAAGATAAGGTGATAAATTGAAATTGAACATTGGGAATAGAAACATAGTATCGAGGCTATTAGGGAGTTCGTAAATATCTTACCCTAGGAATCTGTCAGGAGATAGGATATGAAAGAACCATATTTTCATGGTAAACATAGAGCTCGAATGGTTCTCTAAAAGCATTCATTTCAGCCAATTAGTTGGGCTTCATGGGCTTGAGGTTAAGTATTGACCATGGAGATTGGATGCTTTTCAATTAATGAGATTAATTGAATTGAGTCAATTAGTTTGAAGGAACTTAAACTAAAATAAATATTTGATATTCAAATGTCATAATATTTGTGAGCCCATGTCCAATGAATGGTAAAACCTAATGGGTCACACAAAAACGCCAATTGCATATCCTAGGCAATGAAGGGGAACTTTCTAAGAGTTAGAAAACCTCCCACATGATCAATTTTGTAGGTTGATTGATTGACACAAAAGTTGTGTTTATTTCTGGCTTGATCAATTTAGTTGTTAAATTGATTTAATTAATTTGAGGAGTAAAATTAAGACCAATAATTAAGATGTTAATTATTTGATGTCAAACATTTATCAATTGCTCAATTTAACTTAAAGGGTTAAGTTAACAATTGTTTACTTAAAGAGTTAAGCTAATTGACTTAAAGATTTAAGTCAATTTAATTAATTAAATTAAAGAATTTTTATTTAATTAATATGGAGAATTAATTTTGGAGGAAAAATTCAAATGAAATGATCGTTTGGTGTGGCATTAGAATTTTTTTGAATGACATTTCATAAGATGAAATGAGGATCTAAATGAAATTCAAAAGCACACACATAATTCACATGTCTTACCAGCTTGCAAGACAAGTGAGCAGTTCCCCCCACCTTGGCATCACACCATTCTCTCTATATATATAGATATAGAAATGGACTGTCAGATGAGATGTAAGGCATCACATGCCATGTGAATTAGATTTTCTCTAAATTTCCCTCTAATTTTCAAGTGTGGCATCATGAGTTGAAGCTTAACTTTCTTTTCTCCTATCTCTAAAATTCTTGCCTTCATCCTTGCATGTTCTTCTCATTGTTCTCCAGCTAATATTGTGAGAAATTGGTGTTACATTAGTGTTTGGATCTTAACATTAGAGACAAGATAATTGGATTGTTATGCCTTTTGGGGATGAAATTTCTAGCAGTTTGTTTTGAGCAATTTTTGGAGGACTTTTTGAATTCTTATTGGAGTGATTTTTGGACTAAAGATACTGCAAGGAATAGGTGATCTTTTGCTGCAAGTTTCACTTAATTCGAAGTTAATTTGCTTGGTCAACTGTTGATCAAAATTTGCTTCGCTGGCTATCTAACAGTTTTTAGATTGAAGAAGAGTTCTTCCCTATCACTATCTCTTTAGATTTTAGAAAATCAAGGTAGTTTTCTTCCTAAGTTTGAATCATTAGCATGTTTAGATCCTTGTTGGCTTGTGTAGTCTAGTCAATTTCAATTTTTGAAGTTTTGATTCTGGTGCTACACTTGCCTTCACGTGGTTGCTTTGATTTGAAAGGGATTTGACAATAATTTATTATTTATTTTATACTATACATTGATAATTTGAATTAATATTACATTTTCTAGTGTGGAATTTTAGTATTTTTGTTGTTATGTAGATTTGATCGAGGGTGGCATTTTTTTATTACTACTAATTATACCATGGAGGTTTAATGAAAGTAGATCCTATGAGATATTATGAAAAGGGTAACATAGACTACTTTGATAATATAGATGTAGATATGTTTGGGATGATTGAATTTAAGAAATATGTTGAGGAGCTAGGTTTTCATATACACAAAGTTAGATTTTGGCATAAGTGTGGGCACAGTTTGTACTTAGGTAGTATATGTCTTAGTAAAAATATTGAGGTTTATGATACAGTGAATCATTTACTTTGGGGTAGGGTGGTGAAAATTTATGTAAAGTATCTTAACCAAATAACTAGGCTTGCGGATTAGAATGATCAAACACAATAAGGTAATAAGGTACAAACTAACATTTTTCAAACTTAGAGTATGATGATCTAATAATTGAATTTTCATTTCTAGATGATGCCTCTTTGCCACAGGATTGGATTGATAATCCAGGGTAACCTGCATTATCTCCTTCTGAATCTACTTCGACTTCTATTTTTTAGCCTGATTCTAATTCTATTGATTTTGCTGATAGTAATTATGACATGAAATAAGATGATAGGTTATTTGATAGGTATGTTGATCTAGATGCTGAGTTCAATAAAGTGGGAAAGGATAAGGGAATGACTGATGACATGTATGCTGGGATAGAGGTTGGGGATTAAGATGAAGTTGAAAATAGTGATAAGTTTAGGAGCGAGATGGGGTTTAATGAAGAAGAACTTAATCCTAAGTATCCAAAGTATAATCTTAAAATTTTAAATAAGAACCCTAAATTGAAAATGGGTCTTGTTTTTAGTTCAAAAAGTGAAGTTAAGTTTGTAATTTAAACACATTGCAGGAGAGAGATGCATGTTCATTTTTCTAAAAATGATAAACGAAGGTTCAGGGCTAAGTGCAAGAAAGAGGGTTGTGAGTGGTACATACATGTTTCACCTATACAAAATGATATGTCTTGGCAAATAAAAGCTTATAAACCTATGCATAGCAAATGTTATTGAAATTACAATAATATTAAATTTAAGTCTTGGTGGATTAGGAAAACTTTCATGAAAAAGTTTAAAAACACTCCTAAACTTGGAGTTAATGAGTTTAGGAGAGAGCTATGTGCTACATTGAAAGCAAATGTCTCTAAACAACAAGCTTATAGGGCAAAACAAAAAACAATGAAAATAATCCAAGGCAATTTAAAAGATCAATTTTGAAGAATTAGAGACTATTGCTTAGAGTTATTTCAGAAAAATCTTGACTCTACTACGGTATTGAAATTGGCTGATGGTGAGAAAGTAGGTGACCAGCCTACTTTTTTGAGGTTACATATTTGCTTCAATGTTTGCAAAGAAAGGTTTAAAGCTTGTAGGAAGGTTATAAGTATGGATGGTTGGTTTTGGAAGGGGCCTCAAGGTAGCTAGTTATTGACTGCTGTAGGAATAGATGGATAATAGTATTTTTCTAATAGCTTATGCAGTGGTTGAGAATGAAATTAAAGATTCTTGGGAGTGATTTCATTATTTAGTTGAAGATGACATAAGCTTTAAAAATTAATATGCTTGGACCTTTATGAGTGACAAGCAAAAGGGATTGATACCAGCTTTTGAGAGCTTACTACCTAATGTAGAAAACATGTACTTTGATTTAGTTATCTCATTTTTTGTGTACTTATATATTCATTCTTTATGTATGCAACTTATTTTTTTCTTTTATGTGTTTGAAAGTAGGTTTTATGTGTGACATTTCCACAATAATATGAAGAGGGATGGATTTATTGGCCAGTCAATCAAGAATGCACTTTGGGTAGTAGCTAAAGCAATAACGATTAAATAATTCAAAGTAAAAATGGAGCAAATGAAAGAGCTCGATGACATAGCATATGATTGGTTGGTGAAGAAACCTACAAATTAACAATCTAGGTCACATTTTATTGATGTTTTTTTGAGTAATATGTGTGAGAGTTCTAGTTCTTTCATCTTACTTACTAGAGATAAGCTAATTCTTACTAGATTGGAGACCATAGGAAACTTGATCATGACTAGGTTGCAAGTGAATAGGGATAGATCAAGGGAGGTGGGATGGACTTATATGTTCAAAAATAAAGTTGTTGGAGAGAATCATGAAAGATGTTAGTGAATGCATTCTAATGAAGTCAAATGATTGGGACTATCATATGATGGGCATGTATAACCAGTACATAGTTGATGTTCATCAAAGGTCCTACATTATAGGAGGTGAGATTTAATGGGCATACCATGTAGACATGCTATCTTAGCTATATGGTGCAGGAATAAAGTGCCAGAAAAATATGTGCATTACTTTTACAAGGTTAGCACATAACTTGAGAGCCTATAAGCATGTTTTCTTGGAGTGAACGGTCCTGAATTATAACTTAAGTGTGATCTGCCAGCTTTATTGCCACCATCATATGAAGCCTAGCAAACAAAAGAACTTGAGGAGATGAGAGCTTGATCAACTACTAGCTCCTTCTAATCCTTAAATTTTTGAAATGTAATAAATGTAGAGTGTTGGGCCATAATGCAGGGACTTGCAAAAAGAAAGATGCTTCAGCTTCTACCTCACATGAAGCACAACCTGAAGTTCCTCTTAAGGTGACCTTCGGAGACTCTCAAACCCCCTACTTATATTTGTAGTAGTGCTTCTTCTAATACAAATGTCAATATTTGTGGTTCAAGAAAAGAGAAATTGCATGTAAGCTTTAATATATATATATATTGTTAACTATAAGAACATTTTTTTATTGTCAATAAGAAACTAAAGTTTTGGTTTTTTAGGTTAGAAAGAACTTGTCTGTCATGATAAAAGAGAATTCAAACAATATATCTTCATTAAATGTAAGTATCAAACTTTTTGTTTCTATATTGTTTTGTTTCGTTTAGTTTTTCATGTTTTTAATTCACATGTCAAATATTACAATCCACAAGTTAGCCAAACTTCAAACATAAATGCTCCAGTTATTGTGAGAGGTGGCATGGATTTTGTGATAGTTTCTAACCTAAAAGATGCAGTTGGAGGTTAAAAGAAGAAGAAAAAGGATTGGTCCAAAATGATTGAAGGAAAAGGGAGAATTTCGAGCGTTGATTAGGTTTGATTGGATTGTAGTTTACTTTATTGTAATTTGATTATGGATTTTATGAATTTTTGAATTTCGTTCTAAGATTTGTTGTGGGATTGAGTGAAGAACATTGTACTTGAAATCTAAACTCACTCTTCTATTGTGGAATTAGTTTGTTTTATTTTGAACTGTGATTTAGATCCGTGGTAGTATGAACTAATTGGTTTCAAATTTTTAGTTCTATAAAGCAACATGTTTTCTATTTTCCGTAGCATTGTTTGTTATCTTTGCTACTATGTAGCTTGCTACTTATTTTCCTTGGCATTTGTTGTTGTTCATGCTATTGTATAATAGAATTTGGCTATACAGTTCTTGTGGTTATCTTGATGCCACATAGATTTTGGCTAAGAAATTCTAGTGTTTTCAGCATTTAGATAGTTGCATCCCCTTCTTTGTTTTGTTTTTTTTCTGCTATTGCCAGTCTAGTGCATGATTGGATATGTATGCATGATTGTTTTGTTGCTGCCAATTGATATAAGGAATTGTTGTTGCGATTTTGGAATAAATCTTTAATGATTTTTTGATGTATTTTCCTTCTTTCTTTGAGGAAATTAGTAGGATTATCGCTTAGTCTTGAAGATGTAAGGGAAGTAAAGCAGCAATCATAAACAAAAAAAAATAACAATCGGCATACAAGTAGGCATTAAACAAACATTACAAGAACATGCACATAAATTGCAATTTGTTCTCATTTTTTCCTAAATTGTTATCATTTAGTACCAAAAACCTTTTCACTATTGCAAATAAACCAACAATAATTGCTAATACAACTAAAACACAAATTTTTTTTCTTCTTTAATACACCAACCTTTTTCTCTAGAAACTTCATTTTGCTCTACATTTTGCTCAATTCGGCCTCTAATATTTTCTTCTTCATCAAGAAATTATTTAATTGCTCTTGTAATTTCATTTTTTTGCCAACAATCTAGGAATTATTTGTTTGGACTAAGACATATTTTAGGGTGTAACCATATGAAAACTCCACAATAATCCCTAGTCTAGAAAAAAAAAGGAATTATAATTAAATTGTTAATAAAAAATATAAGCTAGGTCAATTAAAAAAAAAGAACTTACGCCATAATTTGGACTTGTTCAATATCTCATTCCAGGATTCAAATTTGTCCTATGAATTTTAAATGGAGTTGTATCACACATCTATAATAAACTTCTTTCTTGTATGTAACTCCACTATTGAAACCATTTGAAGAGGAGGAAGATGCCATTTGTGCTGGGAGAGCCTAACAAATGTGGTGCAAAAGGCACCAAAACTCCTCTCCAATTCTCAGCTATTAACTATCAAACTACTAACTTGAATAAGGGACCACATTAAATGAAAATAATAAACCTTGGGGACACATGTGAAATACGTTAAAACACAGGTACCAAAATTGAATTAGTGGCATACTTGGGGATCAAAATTGAAATTATCCCAAGAAACTAATAAGTTGATTAATTTCACAAATAGTGATTGAGAAGGTTCTTTAGATGATCAAAAAGCACTTCTGGTTATGTCTTTTATCTTGGTTTAAAGTGATTTCTTGAGCTTTAAAAAATGAAAGACAGTTGCATGATCCTCAAGTGAAGCTGAATATTTTGCTGTAGTACATACAGCTTGAGAAGTACTATGGATAAGGCAAATTTTATCAAATTTGCAACAAAAATAGTTGCAGCCTATAACTCTATTTTGTGACAATATGTTGACCATTGCATTGACTAAGAATCCAATTTTTCATGCAAGGTCCAAGCATATTAAGCTGCAACATCATTTCATTTGTGATCTTGTAAGCAATGGAGAAATCAAGTTGGCGTTTGTTAGTATAAATGATCGAGCAATAATTTTTTTTACCAAGGCCATCTCAACTAAAAAGCTTGAAAAGTTCAAGAAGCAACTAAAAATTACAAATTAAGTAGGGGGGTGTTGAAAGTTAATTGGTAATTTTCTTGGATATGCAAAATGAAACCTTGGATGATAGAGAGCCAACCATGCTTATGTAACTACACAGTAGTCTTTATGCATCTTAAGAAAACTTTTCAAATTTCTATTAATTTGGAAAATGTAACGACATAATAGCTTGTGTGTAGTTATGTCTATATAATGCTATGCACTGCACCATATTTGGAGCAAGCAACAATATTGTAATAAGTAATACATTGTGACAAGCTAGTTTAGATCCTCTATTTTAATATATGTTTCATCTCCTACTCCATCGCATAGATATATAACATGTGCATTAAATATTTTATTATAAACATAATTATTTGATAATCAAATATACTTGTCATATATACACTATATTAGAATAGGAGATGAAACATAGAATTGAATAAAGGATCTAAAGCAGTAAAAAGAAAGCAAAAACTCAAGTAAAATTTAGATTTTCTATAGTGAAAACATCTCTCTTCTTACCCTCATTTACATATATGTTCTTACCAAAAATTTCTTCCTTTTTTCTTATCATTCTTAAAACTCTCGCCACTTTTTTGCCCTATAAAAACCCAAACACCCATTGTTGCAGGTGTTTATGGAAACAAGAAGAAAAAACAATAGTAATAATAGGTTTTTATCCTATGGATGTACTGAAAATCCACTTCAATATGATGTTTATTTAATGGAAGTTTGGATGGTAGGGTTGATTAATGGAAAGTTTAATTGATAGGCTCTTGGATGATCTCTTTATACCTATATATTCTTCATGATCAACATCACAAGTTAAATTCACCTACTCTACAGCAATCAAGATACTTTAATTGGATGCTATTACCATTATCTACATGAAGAAACTTTAAGAACTCTTGTTCTAAACCTTTAAAACTGTAGTACAACTGTAAACTCAATTAGATCTTTTTCCCCAAAATAGGATTGCATTTTTTTATCATAACTAGAGAGCTTCAATTTAGTAGGAGCATGATCACTTAAAATCTTATCATTGTACAATCGAATGGAAGGCTATGTTTTCTCCTAGTACTTTTCATGTTATTTTGTTTCACTTTGTGATCTATTGATCAAAACATCCTTGTTCCTGGAGTTATTATTGATAGGGATAGGACATTACTTCACCTCAGTAGAACAAAATTAACTTGAACTAATACTATAGCCATAAGAGAAGAAAGGTGCTTTGAAGTTGTGGTTGCTAGATTTAACAAGGTTTGTCAACTTTATTGTTCACCTGGTGCAAATCATCTCTCACTTTTGGCTTTGACAAGTGGTTCCTTCTTCGTACATTTGGAGAAACAAAAGAGAGACAAGTTTTGTGATGTTGTAGAAAGAATTGAGTTGAATGTCAGCACCGTAGGCTAATAGGTTAAATTTACAATTTACGAAAAACTTATGGTTTTGGTTAATTTTGACTTAAAATGGAAAATGAAATGAAAGCAAGGTCTATTTTCCTTCCAAGAGCGGTCATGTGCATGTCACATGACCACTTTCCATTAGTTTTGATGCCTAACTTAAAGAGTAGATAAAAGTCATTAAAGGATGACTGTTTGAGGATTAAAAATGTAACTTAAGATTGTTTATGGATGAAAATGAATAAGCGGCTATGTTTGAGGACCAAAAAATATACATTTTCTGAACTAAGTATAAAGAAAGTAATGACATAGTCAACCCAAGAAATACCATAACAGCTACTTTTCCACATTCATACCTTACAAATGAATCCTTTTCATTTAATTCATGTCTCTTCAAGAGATGCCCACAAAAGAGAGTATCTAATGATCTATAAAATACAAAAACATGAAAATAAGTACAACAAAAAGCACGTGACCATATGTAAAGTAATCACTCCAATGACTTGTGAACATCAACTTGTTGAAAGAAAAAGACATCAAAGACAATGATTCATGGGACAATCAACAATATCTAACAAGAAATGAGAATCCATAGGTAAGTAAAAAAGATCAATGATATATTGAAGGACATGCTTAAAAACAAGTAGCAGCAGATCACAAACTCAAAACCTGACAAAGCACGTTATTATTATCTTAAACACTAATGGTCTTCAAAGAGGAATAATTGTAGTTAGGATCCAGTGAAAAAATATCCCATGGAATAGGTCCCTCAAAAGAAAATAATAGTAGAATCAAAAATTTAAAATCCAAAATCTTATAAGAATGGTAATCTTATGGAGAAAACAAAGAAAGAAAAACTTCTAGGAAACGTGCGAAATAGAAGTGAAAAAACCTTCACAGAAAAACTACTTAGACCGTTATTACATTTTTATAGACAAATCGATATTTGAAAAATTGTAAAAATAAGATCGTAAATAATGCCATTTTGCAAAAAAGGACCCGGATTAAGATCATGGTAAAACTAGGAACCTAACTATAAAAAAATAAAAAGGACAACTCTCATTGAAAATCACTATCATATCATCTAAAAGCACAATCAGCATTGGAATGCACTTGTGTTGTGCTTGGCTGGTACAACTCTGTATCTTATTATGTGCTACGTATACTTTGATGAAGAAAAAAATTACAAAATAGAACATAAATAACGCCATTTTGCAAAAGATGATTAGAATTAAAGAGCAATAAAATAGATAACTAATCTTAAGAATTAAAACATCAAGGACTTGTTAAAAAAATGACCACATAACACTAAAATATTGAGCAACCAAAAGTCACACAAACATTGATGACATCGAAATTCTATGAAATTTGTCCAATTTATTTGAAATGACTATTGATACAAAATCAAATGAAAATTTATGAGGTTGGAATGCTACAAAATTCAATTGGTTCAGAATGACTTATGATGAAAATTCAAGTAAACTGATGAGTTTGCATATGAGGAAAATGTCGATATTGCTCTTTATTTCCATTTTATGTGTTATCTTTTTGCTACTTTTAAGTTTGGTTACCTTTTTATCTATTCCTTAATTTCAATCCTTTTTTCCAAAATTGCCTTACTTATTGTCCATTTTTCTATTCTTATCAAAATACACGCGACACATGACAAGGCATAAAACTGAGGTAGCCAACTGCCACACAAGCATATTCTAGTGCTAACTATGCTTTCCGTTTAGCTGATTATACTTTTAGGTAAGCTCAGTCCTTTTTTTTTTTTTGTAGTTACTGTCCTAGTTTTGCCATGACCATAATTTTAATCCTCTTTTGAAAATAGCTTTATTTACAATCCTATTTTTTCAATTTACTCAATCAACATTAGTATTATTACAACCACTGCTTTATTGAAGATGTTTCCACAAGTGCTCCCCAATCCCCTATCCCTTCTCTTTATTATCCAAAAATACAATAAACATAATCAATATATAATCAAGTCACTGGTTAGGCTAACTCATAGATAATTTCTTTAAAAATTAAAATTAGAATCAACTATTCCTATCAGCTACATTCTACTATATACAAGATAGTGCAAAAGAGAATAGTGTCTTTTCCGTGTGAAAGAGCAGTTTCCAAAGTGCTTTCCCAAAAAATTCCAATTTTGGTCCATTACTTATGGCCTCCTATGAAGAAATAACTTGTTAGTTTATGTTTCCAAAATTAATCCATACCGTTAAGAGTTACATCACACTGGGGATAATATTTTCCAAATTAATGTCATTTGGCCAAAAATTGACTGTAATTGGCCAAAATTCTATAGGTGCAGGTTTCGTGAGCTTCAAATTTGGGGTTTTGTAATATGTGGCATTACCGACTGCTTCAGTACACTTATGTTGCCTTTTTTCCATGTCGGCTACCCTTATGTATTAACATTCCTCAATTTTTTGGTTCATGACAAGGTGGACTATTTTTTAAAATACAAATTATTAAAATCCTTCTTTCACAGGAGGCCATAACTAGTGGACCAAAATTGCATTTTTCCTGTCCTTTACTTTTAAGATTTGTAATATATATGTTCTTTGGAAATTTAGCATCATTTCTAAATAAATTTCAAGTTTTTTTTTGCTTTTAATTTGTGTATATTTTTGCATAATGTAGAAGAAAGGGGAAAATAAAGAGATTGAGGAAGGAAAACAATGAGAGATCAAAAACTCAACATCATAACACGATATGAAATGGATTCAATTCATAGACCATAACTAAGATAAAGATATTTTACGAGAAAAGATTAATTCCTAGTGTTTACTTGCCAATCCCAAAGTTTCCTCATATTAAGAAAGATAAAATAAAGAAAATAAGTAAAAAAATATTTAAACAGTCCATAAAGATAAAAGGATGCCAGGCACAAAAACAAGGGCTATGGAGCATATAAGATGCTTCTACATGTAATATAACAAAATAATTACCCCATATCTTATTTTCCATGACATCTTACATCTACTCTAAGATAAGGGCTCAATGTGAAAATTTCTAGAGATGAACAAGAAATATCTTTATAGAAAGTTGCCAATAAGATAAATCTAGCTCATCATCCTAGATTAAATTTCAAAATTGCTATTTCAAAATAAAAAAAAATCAATCTTATGAATTGTCTCTTTGTGGATAATATCGAAATCATTGATTCTATCAATTCCTTATCTAATCATTAAAGAAAAACTTATCACTTAATTTTCCAAATGATCAATAGTCTCTTTATTTGCTAATGTGTCTCTCCTTATCAATTGTCAAACATACTGTTCTTCACGCTCATTCTACTTCAAGATAAAGCTGGCATAATCAATATAACCAATTGAAAAAATATCAATTCATTTTAGTGCATTCAGCATTGGCGCTAGGAAGAGATGAATAAGATAACAAGGTAAGTTGTATTTTTGGTCTCATAAATTAGTCCTTTTTGAATTTTGGTCACATTCTTTATCGGTTTTACACATTATATCCAATAAGTGCATTTCTTTTCAATTAGAGGACACAAAAGGGCTTCCATCCAAAAATTAATGGACAAATGAAAATCTGAGTAGAAGGTTTTATGGTTGTGCTTCCATGAATAGTAGGTATGGTTTCTTTGCTTGGTACCAAAAATGTGTGAAAGAGGAAGACAAGCGATACTTAGGTTGCTTATGATGTTTAATGTAACAAAGAAAAAGTTGTTAAAACTTCAAAAAAGGAAACTATATTGCTATATCTATTGGTGATTTTTGGTTGATGATTCTTCACTTTACTGGGACCAAAAATCAAAATAGATCTAGTTTATGTGACCAAAAAATTATCAATTTGATGGCCACGTGAGTAGCACATGACTACTCCATTAACTATTGGATGGAAACCCTCTTTAGCACTTATTGGATGCAATGTGTGTAAGTCATAAAAAATGTGACTGAAATACAAATGGGTCTAGCTTGTGAGATCAAAAATGCAATTTATCCAAGATATCACCAAGCACATTTCTTCCCCATAGTCACTTAATTTTGAAAACAATAGCAAAGTAAAATGTCAAGTCATTCATGAGTGAAATACTATCAAAAGAAACATAAATATTATGAAACTTTAGAGCCCGAACGTGAAAAATTTTGTCAATATGTTCTCAAATATATGTTAGACACAATAAAAGCATAAAAAATACAATAGGAAAGGTAGTGGACTAAAGAATAAAATTGTTTACTTATCTAAAGATGTCAAAATTTTCAAAATGCGATAGTTATGGGTGCATTTTATATACTTTAAGACATTATAATCTATTCGAAATAGATAAGAGTATTCTCAATGGTTGTATATTTAGATTGTTCGATACTATCTTTCACTAAAAAAATAAAGACTTGGCCAATTAAACATTTTGGTGAATTGAAGGATCCAATTTATCCAATTATCATGATGTTTGAACTTAAGCAATTAAAGAATGAAAAAATGAATTACACTAAAAAATTAATTTTAGAAGAGAAATTGAATGCACCAACATTTTTAAATTTGGGAATCAAGGTAAAGTTATTTAAGACTTTGTTCAAGCATTTCTTGTGTAATCAGGCATTAGGGAGATAAGCGATCTAATTCACTAAGGAAGTTCAACCATTACATATATCTATTAGGTGAGTTTTATACTAGGTAGTATGAGATTTCTTGTTAGGAAAGAACATATAATATAATAAATGTGATATTGTTGCATGACCTTTCCTATGCATTGAATTTGAGAATTAATCATATGCTTCATTTTATTTTGTTCACAACAAATTATTGTTGGATATCTACTCAAATATGAACACTTCTAAGTAAATATGTTCTATGTGAAATGAGCATTGAAACAAGCCATTTTTGAAGATGAAACTTTTTGGATATCAACAATTAATAAAGCATTACTCGATTGGTATTATATGAGCATTTGATATTCCATAAGGCAGTTGTGCTAATTGTCTTGTATATGATTCTTGATTTCAATTCAATTTATGTGAGTTTGTACATGGAAATTGAGAAATGTAAAGTTAAAATGCATTTTTAGGATACTTTTTCTTATGTTATTTTACCTTTGGGATGCCCTTAGAAGGTTGTGCATAGGATTAGAATTAGAAAGACAACTACATGTTACCAAATCTATGGTCTAGTAATTTTTTAGGATCTTGTCTCATAGTTTATTGGAGGATAGCTGCTATGAGCCTGATCGACATATAACGGTTATATCCATTTTTGTTTAAGAGTCTGAGTAGGCCGCTTGAACTTAGAAGAATAAGTATTCTATTGTGTTTTGATGTTGTGGGCAACAAGGCTGAAGACTATCCAATAGCTTCATTGACTAAAGTACTTTATTTTAATACATGAGATTTAGGTTTTCAATACTTCAATACATCTTAGTGAATTTTCTGAAAGTTCGCATATATCTTCATTAGCTCGAAAAGAAAATCATTTTGAACCATAAGTTTTTTTGACTAGTTAATTACCCAAGCACATATTTGAAGTTTTATATTTTTAAATAATCCTCTCTACAAATCTACATGGAAAGGTTATCTAGATTAATTATTTGTTGTGCAATCCATCAAGTTGTCACAAATCATCATAGTAATAGGTAGAGCCTGTATTGTCCTTTAATCTAATAACCACATCCCTTCCAGAAGTTGGGGTTTGTTGCATGTAATAGCTTTAGAATTACTATGGTTATTCGAGTAGTAGGAACCATAAAACAAACTACAATTGATTAAATGAGCCATTCACAAATTCACAGTCTGAATTAGTTCATACTTACACATGTACGGTTTAATCTTTAAGACAAGCATATGACTACTAGTAGGATCAACTAAAGAGCATTTCTTATCAACATTGTTGGTGTATGAGTGATGCTTTAAGGGCCTTGCCAAAACAAGAGTGGCAGTCGTTCAAACGAGCGTAGAATACACTTTTTTTAAGACAAATAGAGACCTAAGAGCCTCATATCAACTGGGTTTTCTGCATTCAATAGATCAAACATGTAACCATAGGCCAACAAACCTAAGGGTGCCAAAAGTAGCTGGGAAGTACAACGCGACAGATGTTTAATGGTTCAACATATGCCGTAGCACGTAGAGATATAGCATAAGGAGAAAACATGATGTTTAAGTTGACAAATGCCCTCGCACTAGGTATATAGCATAGGAGACCAACAACGGCCAAGGCTTACATGTACTTGAGCTAATAATTGAAGAGGTATGTACTAAATGCCATTGCTTCTCAAGCAGGAATCCAATATGCTCTTACACGCTAATCACCACTCACACATCCTTACATACATAGTGTACAAGCATGAGTGCCATCACTCATCGTCATGCTTTATAATTAAGCATCGCATGTAGCAACTAACAACAAGCATACCCAAGCATAGCCCGATAAGTAATGAGGAGAATAACCGTCTAACAGATGGGACCAAAAAATCTTACACATGAGACCAACCAACCAATCGATAGATATTAGCTCACAAAGCTCATGTTGGTGCTAATTTGACACTTGAAGCACCAAGCTTGTTGCCCCTCCAATTAGCCCTAGCTAAGAATGCTTGTGAGCTCTCTATTGGAATGATCTACCCTATATTTCTCACTAAATAAACAACGCTAACACAAGCGTAGAAGGCTGCTACAGACAGCCAATAGAGTATCTTGCATATAAGACTATCTGATAAAAGAACAACAACTTGTGGAGTTGGTGTTGGTGTCAATTTAGCACTTGAAGCACCATGCTTACTAAAAATGCAGTTTACCCTAGCCAGAAATGCTTGTGGGCTTCCGATTAGAATAACTCTCCTAGTATTTCTCACTAAAGTAATGCCACACAAACACAGTAGACACTATCAATAGCCAACAGAGTATCTAGCAAATAGAACCAATTAAGTGAAAGATAATAAGCCGCGAAGCTCATGTCAGTTCTGATTCAACATTCGAAGTACCAAGCTCTTCGTGCCTCCAATTTTCCTTATCTAGGAATGCTTGCAGGATCCCTATTCGAATAACTCACCTAATGTTTCTCATCGAAACAATGCTAACACAAGTGTAGCAGACCATTATGAACTACCAATAGAGTATTTTGTGAATGGAACTAACCTAGCAATAGCTCATATTGGGGATGATTTGGTACTTGAAGTATTAAGCTCGCAGCATCTGGTTTGTCTTAGCGAATAATACTTGTAGGCTCCTCATAGTAACATCTTGCCTAGCAGCATTTCTTACTGAAATAATACCAATGTATGCGTAGCAGACAACTACTAGCAATAGCTCGTGTTGGAGATAATTCAGCACTCAAATGGGACTAAGCTTGCTGTACCTCAAGTTTGACCTAGCTAAGAATGCTTGTGGGCTCCTTATTAGAACATCTCATCTAACAATATTTTTTACCGAAACTACTTCAACAGAAGCTTAGCAGGTTGCTTCATCGGTCAGCAAGTGTATGAGCAGTTTGAAAGATGTGTTTGTTATGTGTAAGTAAGCTAATGAAGTCAACCTGTGCTTGTATTAAGGCATCTTCAAATATTTGAAATTGGCAATACAATATTGCCAATTTACCATACATGATGACATTTTTGTTGTTTCAGTAATTTGCCTTGTTTTGTGTTCAGTAGTTGAATATTTTTTAATTTTTTATGTAAATCAAAATTCATAGCTTAATATTGATCAATGAGAGCATTCATCATGTGCAATTGTCTCCATTTCACAAAGTTCTATGAAATTGTAAGAAAGGGTTATGTGGTTTGATTGATAGTAAATGAAAAAACTATAGTTGTTTGGGAGGCAAACCTTAAGAATTTTGGTAATGGAGTTGATTATTGTCATTTATTTATCTATAGGACATTCTAAAGGTTTTTTTGAGAATGACTCATTTGACCTTTATCGTTTGTGCTATATAGATTGCTCTTGTCCTTTATTAAGGTCAGTGTGAGTACTTGTAAGTGACTTGCAAAATCCTCATGGTTGACTACAATAATGTTGGTAGTTGTTTGGAATGCTAGTAATTTTTTTAACCTTTACGAAAATCTAGTAGAAAATCAAAGAGCTGCAATTTATCTTAAACTGCCAACCATTTGGCTGTAGAGGATTTTGGTTATTGGATGTCAATATAACTTACTTGATTTAATTCTACTATGGGCGTGATTATTTGTTTCACGTGTTTTGGTTAGCTGTTTCCAACACTTAGTAATGATAATGTATGATGTTAGTAGATATAAAAGGCATTGATTAATTGGATTCTAGCTGTTAACTTTGCAAAAAACTCTCTCTCTCTCTCCGCTCGGCTCCTTCCCCCACCCCCTCTTTTGCTTATACTTTTGCATGATGGTGTTAAAAGTTGATGTATTTTCTCAAATTCTCTATACCATGGAACCTCTTTGTCTGTAATGGTAGATTGTTGGTGTGCCTTGGTGATTACCAAGCGGACGATAGACTTTAGCAGATACTAGCATGTGGGCATACAATCTACATGAATTGCAGTGACCTGTGGCTAGCAACACATACTACTTGCCTACTTTGTTGCCAATCCCTACTATCTTATGTTGGATACTTAAGTATGCACCAGAGCCAAACACATATATTTTAGTAGCATAAATGTGGTAGCTATCATGCAACATACGATCAAATAAATTAAAAATAAAATATTTATATCGTAATGCAACAGAACATGTGACATAACACAACAAGTAAAAATTTAACTTAGTAAAGGATTCAAGCCGGAAGCAGTAAATCATAGACTAAATAAATATTAAGTCGAGGCCTACACAAGCACAATTTTTTTAATGTTTTATCCGCCTTCTACTGGTGCCCAAGGACTATTGATGAGCAACCTCCTAAGATACAACAATTCTGAACAGCCAAAGGCGGCACTCCTATCAAGTGAACCTCCAAACTAAACTAACGTGAACCTCTTACACTTAATGAAGAATATGAATGTATGTATGTGAATATGAATGCCTAGAATGCTAGAGTACTAGAATACTTATATGAATTTTGGAATAAAATGACCTAAGACGGCACCTATATTTATAGGACTTAAGAGCCTATTTCTATAAGACATGTTCGTAACTCTATCAGACTAAATAAATGTGTAGCTTTTATTTTGAGTTTCAAAAGACATAGGTTGCAACTCTTTAAGAAATTAGGCATGACTGTACGAAGAATTAATTTTGGTCTCGAACCTGAAATTTAAAATAATTATAATAATAATTATATAAAATAATTATTATTATTTCTAGATTATTATTGTACACTATTCACTTAGTCCCATGTCTTAATATAATTTTACCTCATAGCTCACTCTTTAACTCATTTTGCTCATTCAGTACTTCATTAATTTTGGTACTAAAATATCTCCTCAATAAAATAAATTAATTTATTTAGGTGCTAAAATTCTAACAGCTTCTAGTAATGCTCCATGTGGACATGAGGTGCGAGATAGTCATGCAAAAATGAGTACTTGAACATCTAACACCCATGAAGATAGTTTGCTGAGTAATTGAGAACCTCAAAGTAGTCAACAACCTTTAGCGTCTAACCACATACTTGAAGGAGTACTTGCTCCGATAGTTTTCAAATGGTGTAGAGATGTTCAATATGACGAAGTCGAAAGACATGTGGAGAATGTAAAATAATAGTGCCAACTTCTGTTGATATGCAGTTAGAAATAGGTCTTAGGGAATGCAATAAATTTGTTGATGAGTAATGGTCAAACATGAAACATCCCATATCCTGTACTGTAGCTAGCCAATTATTAATTATATACATATGGACTTTGATGCTTCTAAGATTCAAGAGTTGGGAAGTCATATATCTTACCTCCGTCTATTTATTTTGCATTTACTTTTTGCTTAGGTCTTTGCCTGAATGCACCAAGGGAGGGGATACAGGCATGCACAGAAATTATTATAAAATATGGCTATTGTAACTTATGTACTTGGTTGTACATAATTAATGTAGAGCTCTCCTCTCTTGAAACTCAATATTTTCATGTGATGTACACTGTCTGAACTTCGACAGAGTAAGTAGATTAAATGATTGTGCAACTAAAAGAAGCCTTGAATGTATGATGGATCTTAAGCATTCCCAAGTTTGAAAGTTTAAGCAGTTAAGTGTCTATTCAAGGTCATGTGCTTCTGTCAGCTAACATCTTATTTATTTTCATTTCTTGTGTATTAAGTTTGTTTCATTTCATGAGATGAGCTTTTCAATATGGACTTTTCAAGAAATATTAGCAGGTAGTGTCAATTGTTTGAAAAACAATTCGAAATTCACAAATAAACACTTGTTCAAACATACATCATTTTTTTAACAAAATGAACTTTTAAATGTTAAAAGTCCATTTATGCTTCCATGCTAGTGACAAAGTTACGGAGAAAGTGACAAAAGGAGCTTTTAAAACCTTCAACAGGATGGGTTTGTTCTCCTAACAATCTATATTGAATTTCTACCTTTTGTAGACAAATTAGCATGGTAACTTAGGTAAAACTGGAATAAAATAACCTATCTTTCAATTCGTTAGGATAATATTTGCCGTTATAAAGTTCTAAACTATTATTAAAGGTGTCACAATGTGTGGGCATTTTTCTATTATTAAATGTGTCACAATGTATGGGCATTTTTTGTTTGGGCAGGTTTGTTGCACATGATGGTGCACAATATTTGTCCAATTTACATTAATGATGTCGATTGCAAAACTATAGACAAATTCAATATTTCAAAATATTTATTAAAAACTCCCCTATGATGTCGATGACAACTTCCCATTTATCTTAGCTTGCAAAGTCTCCTTTGACAACATGAACTTCTCATACCTTGTTTGCTTTACAACTCTTTGTAAACTTTAACCAAGGTACAATTCATATGTCTTTCAGATTTTTAAAGTTTGTAGATTCCATTACGAGACTAAGGGATAGGATCAGCCTAAGCCCAATTTGTGAACATTTTACGCATCTCTAGATCTACATTAATCCTAAACAGAGTAGGAGTACCATGATATAACACCTATATCCACTTCTAAGAATCTAGAACGATCTTCGAGGTTAAGTCAATCATGGAAGTTTGGCCTGGTTGGTTTATTAGTTTCCAAAATAACATTGAGTAGAATTTTAACCATTATTGAGATTTCACAAATCCTTAAAGGTGAAAAAGAGAATGTGAGCATGTGATTGAATTTAATATTAAAACATGTTGATGGTCTTTCAAGCATGTTTTTCTCTTATTATTTTATCAATTTCTTCACCCCCTAAGAAAAATTCAGGAAATTAAATTTCCTAGTGAGAATCAAGACCCCAATGACTTGCCAATGGACCCTCGTGACCAAGTGTCACCAATGAGAAATCAAAGGGTAAGCAACTTTTTCTAATTGCATCTCATGCAACTCTTGATATATTTTGCCTTACTTTTCATGTAGACCCCCGTGACCGTGCGTCATCTATACTGCTAAATATTAAGTTAAACCCACTAATCAAACTTTATCTCAAGATGGCCTCACGACATCCCTTGTGAGCGAGTGCTAATGCGTGAGGGTTCCCAAGTCAAAGGTGCATCTTATGCTAAGTGTATGCTCACAACTTTCCTCCTAAGTGTGACCCCCATGACTGAGTGCCATCACACAAAATCGGTAGCATCATCATGGCGTACACCATTGGTGAAAGACTTGGATTAATTAAATCTCTTTTAATTTGTATCCATTTTGACTTAATATTTGAAAATACTTAGAGGTTCTAAGTGAAGGATTTTTGCTTGCAAAGATCTCATCATTTTATCTTCTTATTTAGGTTCTCTATATCCTAATCATGCATCTCATACATCAATAGTTTATGGAAAGCATAAATAAATAAATAGCCTAGCTTATTCCTAGGGTGGGATGACTATAAGCCTAACCAAGTGATGCACTTAGAGCCATAGGTGGATCACTTCGATTGATTTTAAGTGGGTTGAATTAAACTAAATTATTACGTGAGTGTATCCCATAGATTCATGGGTCTTCAAATGGCCTCCATAGTTCTATTGGACTCCTTACTCCATGCAACATTTACATAAAATGGAAATCCTCACCCCTAGTGGTTCTAGTTTCATAACTTTTACAAGATAAAACAAGAAACATGCAATCCCTATTTAATACAACCCATTTCAACAACTTCGAAACAAATAAAATCAATTTAAAATGCTCATGATTTTCCCCATTCACTCAACAATTAAATGAGCAATAAATAATAATTAATTCCATCAATTAAATGCTTATCTCACAAACAAATAATTGGACAAGCATAACTCTTATGCCCCAAGTTGGAGATCAACTTTAACAAGTTTTAAGAAGTAACAAAAATGTCAAACATCATTTTGAGGGCTTGCAAAACATTTATGCATCCATAGCTATGATTTAACATCATTTTTAGCCACTTAAGGTGCCAAAAAAATGGCTCAAAACCTGCCCAACCCTCAACTGGTGGCTACTTGCCAAGCTGAGCATGCCATTGGGCAGCCACTACCCTGGCAGCTTGCTTAAAGCTAGCAGACAACCCTTGTTTTGTGGTCAAAGGCGAGTCAAGCCATTTTTTAGCTCAACTTTTATGCACCAAAAATTATAGAATACATTCTAAACATTAAATCACACATTATGGACCAATTTCCAGATTTAAAACTCATTTTAAAACTGAAAATTAAAGTTTTCAAACAAGCTTAAAAAATCAAGTCTAAATGAGAATCAAATTCTCCAAAAATCTCCAACCAAACTCCAATCCAATTGGATCCAAAAATGACCAAAATTTTTTCCGTCATAATTCAACATGCTATATTATCATATAACATCAATTAATTCCAAATCAACATTCAACATTAATCACTATAAATTAAAAAATACAAATTACATGAATTAATAGTTAAATCACCTAATAGCATGCTTTTAATTCATCAATCAAGGAGCCACGCACGAATCAATCAAATTTTCCAACCCCTCAATTGAATCGAGAATATGATGATCTAAATTAATGAATCACAAGAATCAATTATCCAAATAAAATTCAAATCTAAGCATGATTATGACTCTGATACCACTTGAAGGCAAGATAGGCATTAGGATCTATAATCAAAACTTCAAAACATAAAGTAACTAGTATCTACAAGAAAAACAAGGATCAAATCATGCCTTGAAATCAAATTTATAAATAGGATTACCTTGATAAGAAAATCCAAGAAGAAACAAGTGAACACTTCACTGATTCCATAATCTGCCTATTTGTGGCACAACAAAAAGATTACAACAATCGCCCTACCAAATTGCCTCCAAAAATTTTGAAAATATTAATGAAGATATCCAACACATTGGAGAACATTCATTGAAAAATTTATTTCAATTGGCCATCTGGAACATCCTGGAGAAAATCACAAATTGGGACCTCATGCAAGTAGATCCCCAGAAATTGAGCAAGTCACACAGCTTACCTCTATTGTAAAAGTCCACACACCAATGAGATCTTTCTAAATCTCTAGCCTATGAGTTGGAGTAAGACCAGATATTTCTGATGGTGGAGGTAGAATTTGGGGTAGGATGATGAAGAAAGAAGCTTAGCCTTCAACATATGAAATGCTAGCTTGCAAATATTT